>JASCZI010211754.1:10190-20468 GCA_036250425.1 Stylosanthes scabra | reverse complement strand
ATCACAATAATAATATTAAACAGACCTGGCGGTAGTCCGCACTAGTCCAAATAAATAATGCAAGGAAATAATATCACAATAATAATATTAAATAGACCTGGCGGTAGTCCGCACTAGTCCAAATAAATAATGCAAGAAAATAATATCACAATAATAATATTAAACAGACCTGGCGGTAGTCTGCACCAGTCCAAATAAATAATGCAAGAAAATAATACTAATGGTATACGATAGCCAGAAGGTAAAAAAAAATATCTACCTTAATATCTTATACTTCTGCTTCTTCTATCTTCCTAATCTTTTGTTATAAAACTAAGACTATAATAGAGGGAATAAGAGAAGGAGCTAGAGAAAAGCTATAGAAAGCAAGAGAGAGGATTTCTTATTAATTTCTGAATATAAAAAACTAATGAAATCATAGCCCTATTTATAGTTTTGAAGTTTTACTATTTGGAATATTATATTATTTTAGTTACTATGCACTATTCATTTTTATATTATTATTTTTTCTTTTTCGTGGTGCATGCATTTTTTTTTTACATAGAAACTTATTGCGTGTATCATTTTAGCTTGATATGGACATCAGAAAAATTTCTAATTGTATAAACTAAGTCATACATATAATATTATCTTATTTTAGTAACTAAAATATAATAAAACAAATTATAATTTGGACAATTATTTTGGATGTTACAGCTATTCATGCAACAATTATATCTTACTATGTCAAAAAAATAATTATATAAAATATTTTATATTATTATTTATTCGATAATATTAAATGTAAATTTATTTTGTCTAAGTCCTTAATTTTTATATCAATTAAAAAATAATTTTAATATCAAATAATACAAAAAATAACATATAAATAATTTTTATTTATATCAAAATATTTTTTATTTATAATAAAAATAAATAACTTGGTTAGACTTAATTGATAAAATAGACATACGCTTGCAATAATTGTTATCGCTAAGTTATCCATTGACGTATAATAGTTAAGCTCTTGAAATAAACTCTAGATTTATCGCCAAAAAGAAATTAGTAGAAGAAAACTTCTTTTCTTTTTGGTGATAGTAGAAGAAAACTTTGGACGACAAAGAAAAAAAAGAAGAAAACTTTAGTACGTTTTTGCATGCGAACGGTGAAACGCAGAAAGAAGTGGACACGTGTGAGTGCCAAGATTGAAGCAAGCCCACCTAGGCAGGACTTCATCCTTTCACGTGTTTTGCGTCCACGTACATCACACTCACACTCACACAAGTTTGATTACAGATCTGGGCAACCATAATCCTTTTTATGTGCTTTAGATCTAAGCTATTATTTTGGAGCTGGAATACAAATAAACCAGCCTCTCTAATTATTTATTTGTTCACTAATCTTCCCCACTAAGTCTAATAAGGCACCTTGATTTTGTCATCCTCCCTGTTGAAAGTTGAAACCATCAGCAACAGTTGGATATCCAAAAGGGGCATTGTGGTAACTTCCAGAGTGGGGTCGCCGTCTCCACACAAAACAGGGGGTTTCTGTAACCGCCAGTTTCCAAAGAATTCTATGGGGGCGGGAAGTGGATCTAAATACTGCTTTTCCTTTTTTCTCTCTTTTTTTTTTTTTTTTAATTTTGTTTCTTGGTACTTCTAATAACGGTTGTCACTTGTCATTTGTCAACATGGCACTTTTCTCACTACATTCCTATATATAATAATAGCCCATGGTTTTCAATCTTAGATTTCTCTCTTTCTCTCTCTCTCTCTAACTTCTATACTAATTATTATTATTATTATTATCTGACTAATATATAAATATAAATATCAGCTCCAATTTCTCCCAGAAACCTCATCGTCCTGTAGCATAAAATTTTGTACTGTTACTGAAAATATCAAACATCTTCTTTCTTTCTTTTATCTCCAAATCCAATCTAAGCCGGCATAGTCTGAATAAACCCAAGAGGAAAAGTGTAACACCCTTTCTGAATTTCCATTTTTGACAAGTCCTGAAAATTTATCACTTGCTGAAGAAGAAGAGGAAGAATCAAATATAGAACAAATAGAAGTTTATTCATTGATTCATTGGTTGAGTTGTTTTGGATCTTCTTACAAGTAGCAAGAGTTTTAATTCAGCATTCATTGAGGGTCTCAAGATCATATATGAAGGAAATGGAGGTGGGTTGTGCAAAAAGGTTGATTGCGAAGAAGAAGAAGCAGGCTTATAGGAGGGTAAAGAAGGGAGTGGCTAAGGTTCCAAAGGCACTTCAGGATCTTTACCTTTCATGTAGAGAAACATTCAAGGGCCCTGGAACCGTTCCTTCATCACAACATGTTCAGACACTCTGTTCCATTCTTGGTATGATATCTTTGGACCTTCATCTTCTTCTATAACAAGACTCTGATTCTTTTTTGTTTTTTATTTTTAACTACGCGTGATGAACCCTAGAAAAATAGAAATTACACTCATAGGAGGTTCATTATTAATTAATTAATCCAAAGACTGGAAAACCTTGTATCACCTGGCCTAGGCCCACCCATTGATTGATGGACAAAAAATTGGCTTATACCTCCTCATTCAATCATATTCATGCGTTTAGATGATTTTTGAAGTAATAGATTTAAAAATTAGTAATACGTAGGGTTTGATTGGTTGTCTGTATTAACTGTGAATTAAAATTATATATTCACTTGTTAATTACCAATTAAGAAATTTTTTATTAAAAGATATATAGAAAATTTTGAGAAATGAGAACAATGTACCCTTCTTATTTTGTCATCTTGGGTGTTTAATTCTTGTTTGGTTTATGGTTTGTCTGAAATGGTGTGTTGATAACAAACAGATAACATGAAGCCAGAAGATGTTGGGCTAAGCAAAGACCTGCCATTTTTCAATCCTGAAAACGTGGTCAAAGATAACCCAAGAGTAACCTACACAACAATATACAAGTGCGATAATTTCTCGGTATGTCTTGCATTGCAAGATTCACCAATAATGGCATTGCTAGCTAAATGAAATGATGTTAATTTTAGTAGGGTACCTACTTTACTAACTTTCTTTTGTTCATGCAGCTCTGCATCTTTTTCTTACCAGCAAAGGGAGTGATTCCTCTCCACAATCACCCGGAAATGACAGTTTTCAGTAAGCTTCTTTTGGGGAAAATGCACATCAAGTCTTATGATTGGGTTGATCCCGAGATCACTAGCTGTCTTTCGCCACCACAATCACAATCACAATGTATGTATTATCTATTAAATTCAGTGAAAACTCATATGCAGTTATCTTTGAAGTGAAGTTAGTGAAGTTGATAGTTGAGTTCTTACTTGATTCACCAATCACCATAAAATTCTCTCTGTATCATGGCCAAATTATATAGTCTTGCATTAATGGATTGGGAATTTCTAAACTCTTGTTGCAGTGAGATTGGCAAAGTTAAAAGCCGATAACGTCTTCTCGGCGCCGTGTGATACTTCGGTGTTGTATCCGAGGACAGGAGGTAACATCCATGAATTCACAGCCATAACACCATGTGCAGTTCTTGATGTCATGGGTCCTCCTTATTCCAAAGAAGACGGAAGGGATTGCTCCTACTATAAAGATCATCCTTACACTACATTTTCCAGTAAGCAACAACACTTTCATTTTAGACAACTACTCTTGTACATTATCCATAAATCTATGTTTGCATGCAATTTTGTCATGGCGGATTAAGCTAATTAATTTTCTTAATTATGTAGATGGCGAGGCTGCTGAGGTGGAGGAGGAAAGTAATAATAGGTACGGATGGTTAGAAGAAATTGAGATGCCAGAGAATTCAATAATGGATGGGATTAAGTACTTGGGTCCTCCAATTACAGCACAGACAGAGTTGTTGTAGATGAATGAATATGTGTTCTATTTCCAAAGCATAATAACCTCTTAGCATCGATTCTATATTCCATACCACACCCTATTTAGGTCTGTAGCTGTTTCTTACTGTCCATAACCACAGGCATATTATACAAGTCCCTTACCACCTCCATCATAATTTGCCTCCAATTATTCGATCAAGAATATTGGCATGTGTTTTGTTGTGTTGGTTTCTTTTTTTTTTCTTTTTTCTTTCAATATTTTGGGTGAAGTTGGTTGTAGTTGTTTAATATATAATACTTAAATCTTTAATCACATTGAATTGAAAGTGAATCTCCAATTGGTAAGTTTTTGTTACTGGTTATTACTCTCTCTAATACAGAGTAACAAGATAAAGAGATACAGAGAGAAGAGAAAATAAATCATGTTGGGTGCTCTTTTTCTTTTTTCTTTCCTTTTTCTTTTATTATTTTCTCTTTGTTTTAAGTATTTATATCCAAATTCAAATCTACGAATATTTAATTTTTACTCTCATATCCAAACTCACTTATAGATATATATTGTCTCATTAAAATCCATGGATATTTATAATTAAATTAAATTAAATTGAATTATATTATATAATAAAATTATTCATTACGTAATAAAATATTTTACAAATATAATTATTTGCATCATGATAATAATATAATAATTTTAAATCAAAATAAAATTAAAATTAAAATTACTAAAACAATATGTATATATGCATATGAAGTAGAGCGGGTAATGAAGCGAGGTGATCAGTACCATACCCACCCCAAAAACTAACTTCATTTAGGGTGGGACTGATCAAATTACCATTCTTATGCTTGTACAATTTAACTATATGTATTAGAGTATACACCTTTGTTACTACCTTCGGTTTTCGATGCTTTAGTCATTTGCATTCTAATTAAGAAATCTAAAATGAGGGATTAAAATATTTTAATGTAGAACAATGCTACGGAATCAATGTTAGGGAGTTATTAGAGAGCTAATAATTAAGTTATCATCTAAAATTTATATGAGTTATCATCATAACTCATATATCCATGATTAAGTTATAATTCAAAATTTATATAAGTTATTATTCGTAACTATGTTGGCTCTCTATTTATCATAATATGTTTGATTCCTAATCTTTTTCTGTAATGTAATATTTTCATTATTGAACACGCCCATCCATTTTTATTCCTATCGTTTGTTAGTTTTAACTGCTTTATTATGGATAAAGTCTTTATGAACTTCATAAAGATCATCCTGAAAATATGATTTTATTTAAAGATCTATGTATGAGTAATTTTTTAAAAAATTTTCTCTTTTATGTGGAAAAGAAAAAGAAAGAAAAAGAAAAAGTTGTATCCTAGTATATGTTTCTAAAGAAATAAAAGAAACTAGATGTATTTCTATTTTTACCCGTTAATATTTTTAGTAATTGAATATTGCATTTTCTATTAAATTATAGTTCGATATATATGATATGTATTTTTTTTCAATGTAAAATTAATATTTTCTACGATAAATGTCATTTAATTTTATTTAAATGAAATTATGTTCATTTTAAAAATAATAAAAAAAGCTTGCAACACTATCAGTTAGCCTTAGCTTAAAGCCTTAAACGACTCAAGTGGTGTTGTGAGCAAGAACATTGTTTGTAACAACCAAATATACTCAATAAGAATCATATCTCATTCCATAATTTCACTCTCTTATTAGTTATTACTTATTAGAGTTTTTCTCTCTCGATCAGAACTACCCTCAATTTATTCACTTTTATATCTAAAAGTAACACTATACACAAGGTATATTAGAAGAGTGAGCAAATGCAAATAGTCACGAATAATAATAATAATAATAATAATAATAATAATAATAATAATAATAATAATAATAATAATAATAATGAGAGCCAATAACATAACTCGATGCTAATGCGTGCCAAAGTTTAATGAGCTATGGTTTTCTTGTCAAGTTGTCATGTTCATGCTTATTCAGTGCCTACTTATCAATCCACCTGTATAAATAATGATATTTGAAATAATTCACATAGTATTTAATAAATTAAATAATATTAAAATTAATAAATTAATTCTTAACTATATCAAAAGAAGTATTTCTTAACAAGTTAAAGAATTATTTGTTTTCCTCTGTATGCCCGGCAAGGCTAGTAAATTACTAATTTGAGTAATTTCTAATTCTTTTATAATTGTTTACTCAATGGCAAATAGTATTTTAATCGCTAGTAAATTACTAATTTCTAATTCTTTTATAATTGTTAATTCAATGGCAAATAGTATTTTAATTTGAATTGAGAGTGAAAGAAAAAATATTAAAGCTATAGATAAAAGCAAATAGAATATTTTTTATATATCATGTATATATTAATTAGCATAGAAATTAATAAATTAAAACTTTACTTATATTGGACAATAATATATAGGATTATTAGAAAACTGTGAAGATGGTGTAGATTTAACTATTGTAGTAAGGGAGGCTTACAACCACCATCACCCCACTCACTTCTACTCCACCACTATCACTCCACCACTATCACTCCACCACCACCACCTCCATTCAATGCCACTATGGAGAGTGTGGTACCAAAAATTGATGAGGAAAAAAAACTTCTCACTACTGCTCAGAAATATTTTATACTAAAAGCTTATTAATTATGGGTACTTCGAGAGTACTGTACTCCTAATTGATAAATAGAATTAGGAACGGTGGTTATTTTTTTTTACCCTAATAACATAGTAAACTTTTATATAAATAGCTAATAATTTTTTTTCTTAACTTACCTTTTATCATGCTCTATAAGATTAGGGGTAAACATATAGCAATGATAAAACCTGCTTGATTATGTGAAGAAATGGAGATATATATACTTCTTGTAAAAGGTTAAAATGACCTTTTTTTTTTTTTTGTATTTTCTTTTTTTTTTTAATTTACTTTTATTAATTAGAAATATTATTTAGGAAAGCTGCATGAATTGTTCCAATTTGGTGATAAAATCTATCACTTTAATTAAGTACCATTTAAGCATGTCAAAAAAGTATTAAAATGCAACACCAGAAAACATATTAAAACACTCTTTTGATGGCGATACACGCAAGGTAACATATGCACTAGACAAAAATTTTTTTTAATACTTTATGAGTATGTTCAGAGTATGTTTTAGATACGACTAAATATATATTTTTTATTTAAATTAATTCAAAATTATGTTATTTTGAGTCAATTTTTTTTATTTTTTAATTTTTTTATTCTAAAACTATTTAAATATGAAATTCAATACGATAAATTGATTATTTAAATGTTTATATATAAATTTTTTTATTAAATTAAATATAAAATATATTTTATTTATCTCTTAAGATTTATAAAATTTACTTATTTTTATATATATTTTCTAAAGTTTTCGTATCCCATATCTATATCTATTCAACAAGATAGGTGTTAGGGGGAATTTGATAGATGGGGCTGAGGAGAACATACAGTGGCAAGATCAACAACATTTCTCAACCTTCTTTGTATAACCAAAATTTTTTTTCTTGTACAGTAGTTGATTGTTACCTATAGAATTTAATTTGATGTTTCAATTCTTCTTTCAAGATGAGTTGGATGCCAATCATAAATCAATGAACAAAATTATCCCACCAAACATTAATTTTGAATTACATCAAATATTTCAAGTTTTTTTTAGAAAAGGAGAAAAATATTGCTTCATTTTTTTTCTAACAATTCTGTGTCCCAAAAGTATTTGAGGCTGCATACCTAAGCCTTCATTTTTGTTTGCATTAAATTTAACAAATGGCAGTGTCTTTGGACGATTGTAACTCATTCTATACATGTCGGAATTTCGTAAAATAAAGTTCTTAGAAAAATTTGGGATGTCTAGGGTAATATTGGAAAGTTTGAAGATTTTTGGTTAAGTATATGATTTTTTATGAATTTTGTAAGTTTAGTGCGAAGTCTATTTTTCTGCAGAGAAGTATGAGTTAGACCATTAACTTGTTTGCTTTGCCGCAATTTGTACAAAACGAATTTTTTAGTGAAACCAATTTTGTTTGAAAATTTGAGAAATCTAATTTATCATTCTAAAATTTCATAAGTTTAAGAGTTGAGGATAAGAAGATATAAAATTTTGAAAATAAATAGTTGAAGCTGGAAAAGTCATTTTTGGCAGAATGTTGTAGTGACTTCTCATGTTTGTAACTCCTAAATTTGAATAGCTTGCGAGTTAATACCAAAGTAAAATTGTTACTTGATGAATTAAGAGTAATTCTAATTATGTCTTGAGTCATTTGGAGTCATGAAGCGAAAGTTATACTATTTGAAAGTTACTATATTTGAAATTTAAATATTAATATGTTTATTTGAGTCTCACTAATTTTGGTGCCTAAATGAGGTGATTTGGATTTTTAGTGAATTTTCAATGAAAAAAATATGCTTGCTGTTTTGTTGTATAAAGTTGCGCAAGGCAGTCTTGTGTATTTAAAGAGAAAGTGTTTCATGATTATTAAAATTTCAATAATTCTAGGTGACCAAGTGATTTTACCTACCAAGTGGCTAACCAAGTGAAATACACCACGCGCCTTCATTATCAACCAAGTGTTTTTAACCAAGCAAATTTGTTTCTTTCCGTTTTTTGTCTTCTTAGCTTGATTTTCGTGATTCATCGTCGTTTTCATCTTCTTCTGTTGTCAGATTTCGTTCAGCAACTTTCGTCGTCGTTTTTTTCTTCGTTTTCTGTTGTTACTGCAACTTTCGTCGTCGTTTTCTTCTTCATTTTCTGTTGTTAGAAGAAGAAGAAGAAGAAGAAGAAGAAGAAGAAGATGAAGAAGAAGATGATGAAGATGATGATGTAGATGCAGACATGGAAGAAGAAGGGAAGGAAAGAAAAAGAAGAAGAAGAAGAAGATGATGATGATGATGATGTAGATGCAAACATGGAAGAAGAAAGGAAGGAAAGAAAAAGAAGAAGAAGAAGTGGAAAAAGATGCAAATGCAGACTTGGAAGAAGAAAGGAAGGAAGGAAGGAAGGAGGAGGAGGAGGAGGAGGAAGAAGAAGAAGAAGAAGAAGAAGAAGAAGATTTTATTTCTGCGCATTATTGCTTTCTGTTTCTGCGCAATGTTGCTTTCTATTTCTGCGCATTATTGCTTTCTGTTTCTGCGCAATGTTGCTTTCTATTTTTGCGCATTGTTGCTTCATATTTCTGTACAGCAACAGTAACAACAATAACAACAGCAACAACAACAACAACATTAATATAAAACAGAGAAGAAGAAGAAGAAGAAGAAGAAGAAGAAGATGATGATGATGATAATGATGATGATGAGGACGACGACGTCGATAAAGGAGGACGAGGAGGAATTGAATGTTCGTGAATTAGAAGAGTGGTGGTGAGAGTGGGAGAGTGGTTGGTTACGTTTTCGTTTCAATTAGCGCGTGTATACACGCGTTTTTAGATGAGAATTGTGTGTTGTTTCAAATTTATTTGGTTAACCACTTGGTTAGCTAATTCACTTGTTCAAATAGCGAGACTGGGAAATTTATTATTATTCTTGGTTAATGTTTAGCTAATTAACATCTTTTTATTGGCTGGTGAAATAAAAAATATTTAAATACACTTACAAAATATATATGTATGTTGTATGTTGGCCAAAATTAATTTTAATAATTAATATAAATAAAAATTGATATTAATGACCAATATAAATAAAAATTTATGGTTTTTGATTATTTCTCATATTTAAAAAAATTATAAAAATGATATGTGGTGCTAGTGGAACGGATAAACCAATTTTGTTTTAGTTTAAATTGAATTAGGTAAAATTAAATTAGATCGGTTATATTAGACTTTTTATTTGACTTTGAAAAAGAATAATTTAGCAAAAGTTTATTAAGTAAAATATTTAGGGTTAATAATAGTCAAAATGATCCCTAAAAAATTAAACGATCATCAAAATCTTTTTCGAATGGTTTTTTTAATTAAATACATCCCTAAAATATCAAATTTTAGTCACGTTTGTCCTTCCATCCATGAGATAACGATTCTCGTTAACTGTGTGTCATTTGCACCATTAAGTAACACATATGGCATAAGATATGCAACGTGAACACTGAGAAGATTTGTTTTTAAATTTAGATTGGTCCTCATCTTCAATTACTTAAACCCTAGCCCCCAAATTACACAAATAGATTTATTTATGGGTTGAAATTTCTTATCCTACTCAATCCCATGAACACATTTATATTATCTCTGGTTCATTGATAACATAAAATATTTCCATGTTTATGTCCTCTTATTGTATGTTTATTTGGGTGTTCATAAGCTTAATTAGATCAAATTGGTCTTATTTTGTGAATTGGTTATGATTTAGTGCTAAATTGAATCAATGTTTAAATCCTGAATTTTGAAT
>JASCZI010211753.1:44826-55682 GCA_036250425.1 Stylosanthes scabra | reverse complement strand
ATAGGGTTGTCTCGGTTGGTTCTGTTGAGGCGAACTCCACTGATTTTGTTGTTCATCCTTCCACCCTTGCGTGTAATATTGTTTGTTGTATGGTGGTATTGCAGTAGCACTGTAAAAATTGTAAGTTTATGTTACCAAATTGTCTTCCTGGAGTTGCGGACACTCATCAGTGTGGTGGGAATTGCATGAACAAACCCCACAATACTTGATCGAGTTTCGTTGAGAGTGGTTCGTTTGACGTTTCAACAGCATTGGGGTTACTTGTTGCCCTTCTTTAATTT
This sequence comes from Stylosanthes scabra, assembly GCA_036250425.1. Lineage (NCBI taxonomy): Eukaryota > Viridiplantae > Streptophyta > Magnoliopsida > Fabales > Fabaceae > Stylosanthes > Stylosanthes scabra. Next base: position 55,401 of record JASCZI010211753.1, on the reverse strand, counting down.
CTTTTAGCATGGCAGTGATATCAACCAGAGATTTGGCCAGCATTGTGGATTCAGAAGGAGCTATCTCATAGATACCTTTAACTTTTGCTCTTGTGCTGAAGTGCTGATTGGCATCAGCCACTGTTTCTATCATTTCTCATGCCTCTTCTGGCGTTTTGTTCATCAAAGCTCCTCCACTGGAGGCGTCGATCATTGCCTTATCAGTGGGTGTCAATCCTTCGCAGAAATAGTTGATAAGCAGGAAATCGGATATCGAATGATGGGGGCACGAAGTGAGCAACTTCTTGAACCGCTCGTAGTACTCGTGTAGAGTTTCCCCGTGGAGTTGTGCAATTCCAGAGATTTCCTTTCTGATAGCATTCGTCTTGGAAGGTGGAAAGTACTTTTCCAAGAACCTCTTCTTGAAGGTTGACCAATCAGAAGTTACATTAGCAGGCAGTGTATGGTACTAGTCTTTCGCCCTATCATCTAAAGAGAAAAGCAGAGCGAAGGCTTTCACTGCATCGTCATCACCACCGGTCCTTCTAGTGGTGGCACAAATAACCTCAAAGTCCTTGATGTGCTTGATGGGGTCTTCACCTGGTCTACCACAAAATTTCGGCAGAAGGTTTATTAATCCGGACTTGAGTTCAAAGTTGGCATTCAGTTCAGGAAATCGGTTGGGCTGATTTTTGAAAGCTGTGCTCGCACCACCCAACTGTTTGAGAGTTAGTCGTTCCGCCATGGTAGAGGTACCTGAAACGGAAGAACTAGATTCTATATCAGAATCGGAACTAGAATCAGAAAAAGGATTGTTATTCAATGCTAGTCTCGCAAGTTCGGCTCGACGCCTGACTTGCCTTGTTCGGCGTAAAGTTCGTTCAATTTCAGGATCAAACAACAGCAAACCAGGAGACGAATGCGACCTTAGCATGCAAATAACAATTCAAAAATAAAAATAAAAGCAGTATGTACAGTATTCACAGACAATCAAAAGCAAACAAATATTCCGCTTCCTCGGCAACGGCGCCAAAAACGTGACGCGCCCGCTCGGGGCGGGGACTTTCGTTCGTTATAGTTCGAAAAGTCCCTTATCCCTTGCGGACGGCGTCTAAAACGTTTTAAAAGAGGTGTCACAGGGTGCAACCAAAATACCAAGTAGGACTCGAGTCGTTCTTCTCAGGAAGCGAAAGGGAAAGTCTGTTTTTGATTGGGGTTGGTTGCAATTGAGTTTGTTTGAAAATACTTCGCAGGTTTAAAGCAGTTGAAAGCAATTAAAGGCAGTTGAAAGCAGTAAAAGCAGTAAATGAGCTGATAATAAAAGGAGTGTCCCGGCCATGAGTTAAAATACAGTGCACCACTATCATTCCTGCTATGTCCCAGATCGATCAGACACCCCCTAAAATGAACCTCTGCTATATCCGTCACTAACTAGCTGTGTGGCAACGAACCCACGGTTCCGGGTTCAACTCACATTTGGAGCAGGTGTTTCTTGGAGTTCGTGACTTAGCCCCCGACCCCCGGCTTCACTTATGCGTACTCATCTGGTCCAGCAATGGCCTTCTAGGTTTTGTTGCGATCCTTTCGTTTCTTTCGCTCTCTCCTGCCACTTCCGCTCCGAACTCCGCCTGTTATATCCTGAAACACTTAAGCACACATATCAAGGCATCGTGCGGAACGGGAAAAGTTCAAAACACAGTAAATATTGGCCGAAATAGCAGATATTACAATTACAGCCCTAAGGAACTACTAAGTGCAATTTAACCTATTATGCTAGTGTTTAAGCGATGAAGAGATGACAATTAGTCAATTTAAGCAGTGAAATAAACCGTCGGAATGGGTTTCATCAGAGAGACAACAGGAAGTCAATATCATTTTTTCTTCTTTTTTCTTTCTTCTTTCTTTTTTCTTTTACCACCAATGTTTTTCTCTAATTATACTCATTGGCTCCTTTTAGTTCCGTAGCATTACTCTTACATGCAGTGTTTTTATTTCATGACTTAAAATAAGATAAAAATAATGATTTGTCATAATTATTTAGACTTAATACATTAGGTTAAATAAATTAGATAGCATTATCAAAATAAACAATAATATATAAGCTTCAAATTAAAAAGACAATACTAGATAGTTATTTTTTTCATTTTTTTCTTTTAAACATTTCTTTTTCCTTTTTTTTGTGTAGCATTTCTTTTTCTTCCTATAATATACAACACCTGTTTTTTTTTGTTAGATCTCCAATTATTTCATATAATTGCTTTTTTTTTTTCAGGCCATATTACCCACTTTTCCTCTTGTACTCTACCATTTTTACCCTCACAATAAAAGCTGACTTTACTATCATTAAAGTCTCTACAATAATTTTTGTGCACCACATGTCATGATCTAACTTGCCGTGAATTCTTTGCTACTATAGGCTATACAATCCTAAGCTATCTGAGAACTGAGTTTTTATTATTTGTGGGTTTCACTATCTTAATTTAAGGGTGATTTATTTTAGAAGAGCTTGCTCCGATTCTATAAACCGCAGATAGTATGTGACGTGGCTACCCTTATCATATTTCGGGTCTGCACGTGTGTCAGGAGATCCATTTTTGCAATTTTTCAAAACAGCACCTGCATATGGAAAATATTAGAAAAAATTACCATTTGTACCCATCAATATTTAAGATGCTAACAAAATTACCCATCAAACGAGTACTCATGAATAATTGATTTTTCGACAAAAGTACCCAAACTCCAAATTTTTTTCGATTCCCTTAAAAATAATATAAAATGCCTAAATTGCCCTAGTCATCGACACTACCGCACACTCCTCTGATCTCTCCCCCGTCAAGCTACACCAATCATGCTATCATCACCATTATCATATTTATCTTCATTCTTCTCCAAAATTTCAAAACTACCCCTATCATCTTCACCGTACCATCATCACCAATCCACCATCACACACTGTCACACTCTTCTCTCAAGTCTCAAGCTCTCACCACCATAAATCATCCAGTCATACTCACCCCAAACTCCAACCCCCACCCACCACCCCTTACTCTCCCAACCATTGGTACTACCCCCTCACCCTAAACCATCCCCACCACCACTAACAAGAACAAAACCACAAAAGTATAATAGCTCTAGGTTCAAATTAGAATCAGAATTAATAATGGTAACCATCACAAAAACAAAGATAGTTCTAGACAAAAACAAAATTAGTTCCAAATTCAACAAAGGAGAGCATGTAATGCAAACAAATTAGGCGGATTTATTAGGGCTTGAAGCAGCAAAGTTGGAGGCGATGCGACTGCAACAATGGGTTGGGGGAATCGCTCCGAGCATTGCGAGCGTCACTCTAAGCTCAGTGTCTTTCCTCACCGAATCTGCCATGCTCTCAAGAGATTCAAGAGATTTAACCAAACATTGTGATTCAGATTATGGTTGGGTCTTCGCCTCTTCGATGACGGATATGGATCTCTCGGTGGTGGAAGCTGAAAATCGATGTGGTTACTGCAGCAGTAAGCAGTGCCACCGCAGCAGAAGGCAACGAATGTAATACGCCAATGGTAGTGAAGTTGAACTGTTGAAGGAACGACAACGGAGGTTGGAGGCGATAGAAATTGTTGTGAAATTGGGGAGGAAATATTGAAGTTGAGGATGGAAATTTAGAGAAGGATGAAGATAAAGATGATAATGGTGATGATGGCATGGTTGGTCGGTAGCTTTATTGGGAAGAGAGAGTTGTGTGCAATAATGGAGATAACGAGGGTAGTTTAGGCATTTTATGTTATTTTTTAAGGGAGTCAACAAAAATTTGGAGTTTGGATATTTTTGTCGAGAAAAACCAATTATTCATGGATACAACATTGATTTTGTTATTTGATGGATAATTTTGTCAGCATATTAAACACCCGCCACTATATAAAAAAGAATCAGTAACATCTTAAGTGAATGACAAGTGTCACCTCTATGAGGTGCTTCAGCAGGTGCATAAACAAAAACGACACATGTCACTCTATCAGATGCTTCAGCAGGTGCATCAGCATAAATTGGGAGCATGTGAGAAGTGGTATTATTATTTAGTGATTCAGAGTAAATAATTCAATTCTTCTTTTTTCAAAATTTAAAATTGAACATTCCCTCTTAAGTCTTAACATTGACAGAGAGAACGAAAGAAACAAATAGAAATCCCTAAAAAATAATTGGCAAGTCCTCAAATGAAGATGTGAAAATCATCTTCGTGTGAGGATTTAGCCTTTAATGCTAACTTTTAAAGAAAATAGCAACACTTTTAAAAAGATAACGCTTTTATATATAATAAAATCTAACTATTCAATTTCTCATCCAATGGTTAAAATGAAAAATTTTCATATGAAGATAATTTTAGAATCTTCATGGTAGTATCCACCAAAATAATTATAATAAGCAGAATGAGGAAGAAAGAAAGAAAGAGAAGAAGCGACGACGCCGGCAGCAAGGAGTGCCACCGCGTCGCCATTCAATTGGTGAGGAGAGAGAAGCTCCACGCAACAAAGCGAGAGAACGAAGATAAATTTTGCACTGTAGAGAGTGAAACGACGTGAGACAGAGAGAGAAGCAGGATGCAACGGAGGGGGAGGGGACTGCTTCCGTCACCGAGCCACTGTTCTACCGTCGCTGTCTCCGGAGGAAGCCGCCGTTGAAGTGGTTAGCTGCAAGAGAGGGATTTGCAAAGAGAGAGAGAGGGACTTCATGTGTCTGTCGACGATGAAGAAGGATACGCTTTCAATTAGGTCAGGTATCTCTCTTTCCCCTCCATCTTCTTCTTCTGCTGCCGATTTTCTTTTTGGCTCTAAAACATTTTTCTTAATATTAAAGTTTTTGTCTCCTCTGTTTAATCTTCTTTTCAAAAACTCTATAGTGATTACAAGATCAGTTGTGTATTTTTTGGAGAGTTGGTGATCAGGGTCTTTCAGTATTTAAAAACTGTTCTTTTGATTGTAGAGAAGGTGGGAAAGCTAAAATTACTCCTCTATTTTCTAATTCCAGTATTTAGAAATTGTTCTTTTGTGCTGGTTGAAAAAGCATAAACTTCTATAAATTTGACAGATCATTTTATGTGTAGTGTGTCACATTTATTGTGCAAATGGTAGAAAAGAGCTTTTGGTGATAATCAACAGGCACGAGAGAAGAAGATGCTGAATCAAAAACTTCACATTTAGGTATCTAATCTTACGTAGTTATTAGTATACAAACAATAAACATGTTGATTCATTTGACTAAATTGTATAGTGGTTTGTCCATTTTTTTATTTGAACATAATCATTTTACTCATTTTCACTTGAAATTGTTGTTTTTTGGTTGATTTTAAATATGATGATATGTAAATTGTAGTTTAATAATTTTGGCTTCCTTTTAGTTATATTAAATTCCATATAGAGCCACCAGTAAGAATCATGATTGGAGTAAGTTCATGTACAGTAAAATTTGTGCATTTATTTCGAGGGGACCATATATTCTATCCTTTATTTGAGCTTGATCATTGCTAATTATGTAAATAGGTAGCACATTTGTTGGTTGAGACAGCTAGCAAACTGAAAGGAAAATTTTCTATTATAAATTATTTATAAATTTTATTTCCCAAAAAAAATAAGCAAGACATTATTTACCAGCATCTAATTTTTTTTTTGGGGTTTTGTAGGAAGTTCGCCGCAGAGCAGGGCGTTTTTTCTAAAAAAAAGAAAGAACAAAACAGGTTACGGCGAACTTGGTTTTTTTTTAATGGAAATTGCATTATGTTCGTCGTAACTTGCAACAAACTTTTGCTCTATACATATCCAACACAACCTGTCATTTTCCCTTCACTACCTGTCCCCCAACCGCAGCAGCAAGGTACACATTCTTATCCCTTCTCATTTATTTTTCTTACTTTTTTCTAACTTAAATAAATAAATATCAACTAAAACAATTTAAAAAAATCAACCAAAACTTAGAAATAAATATAATAATTAACATCCTAATTAAATTAATTTCATGTCACAAACCTAATTTATTAAACTACCACTAATTAACAATATTAATATTATTGCAACCTACTTTCATCCCTAAACTATCACTAATTAACTAAGTCAACATTAGCAACTAAAGAAAAAACCTAATTACTAATTTAAATAAATAAATTTAAGCAGAACAAATTAAAAATAAAATTTGAACAAAACTTATAAATAAATTTAATATTTAGTACCCTAATTAAATTCATTTTACTTTACAAACCTAATTAATTAAACTAATACTAATAAACTAACTTAAGTCAAAAACCTACCCACAAATTAAATTCAAGCTACATACATAAATACCTAATCAAATAAATAAACAAATAAAATAAGAAAAATAAATAAGAGAGGAAACCACATAAATAATTATACTTGTATTTATAAATTAAACTTCGAAAGCTTACCATGGGATTAGCAAATTTGATTTATTATTACTTTTTTGTGACTTCTAAATTAGCAAAATTGATTTTTTTTTTCTGACAAGTAAATTTGAAGTGAACGCTGGTGTGCCGCGTGTCCTTTTACTTGCAGGAGGTGCCGTGATTTTTTGGACTAGGCCACAAAAGTTAGGAAGGGAAAGTGACTGGAAGGGAAAAAAAAATGTATGGGATTTATGAGCAAAAGTTCGCTGCAAGTTACGGCAAACATAATGCCACTCCCATTAAAAAAAAAACAAGTTCGCCGTAACTTGTTCCATTTTTCCTTTTTTTCAAAAAAACGCCGTGCTTTGTGGCGAACATCCTACAAAACCCAAAAAAAAAAATTAGATGTTGGTAAATAATGTCTTGCTTATTTTTTTGGGAAATAAAATTTATAAATAATTTATAATAGAAAATTTTCCCAAACTGAAATACAAGATTGAATTCCATTAAAAAGATTCCCCTTATTATCATGTGAGCTTCTGAAACTAAATTGTATATGATAATCTGTTGTTATTTCGTGTGATTATGTCTGCTTTTCCTTTTGAAAGTTCTCATAGGAACAATTTCAACCTCTGGAGAAAGGTGCAATAGTTCTTCTGTCAAGTATAGCAGGAAATCTAGAGTTTCCTTCTTTGTCCAATTTGGCTAAAGAAGATGGAAAGCGTGGAAGCTAATGTTTAATGTTTGGAAGCAGCTGGAAGATTTGAACTACTTTCGCAATTACATAAGGATGCGTGTTACATTAATTTGTGCTTAATCAACATGGGGTTTTTGGATTGATTACAAATCATAATAAACTTACTAATTTGACCCTCACATGATTAAAATGCTAGCAATTTAGTTCCCCAAAGATATTATATTTCTCATGCAGTATCTAAATGATCATTGCAGTGATGACAACTTGGTTTTAAAGATCAATTCCTTTACAAATTAGTCCATAAAACTCTCTCACTATAATGGAATTTGAAAAGATAGAAATAAAATATAAAAAGTAACAAATTGGTCAAATTTGTTATGTTTGACAGGATGTTAAGTGCTTAGATATTTTTCTTTCTCTACTAAATGGTAGATGCTTAAAATTAAACATATTAAATTAGAATTTGAGTGAATTTTGAGCAGGTTCTGTTGGAATTAAGATAGAAATGGTCTCTTTGGTGGGAAGAATGACCTTGACAAATAGCTGCAAAGAACAAATTGCTAGGCACATCGCCAGAGTATTCTTCAAGCTGCTGTCTAATCCAGAAAGGAATGGGACCAAGTTTGCAAGCATTATATAACTTGTGAGGGTTGGATGATAACGCAGCCGTCCTTGTCGAGTCTTCAGCCCTTCCATCTCTTTTAGAATTTCTTTTCAATGAACAAGATCCTTCATGTGAGTTAAATTCCTTAGCAGCTTCAACAAATGCAAACATATTCTCAAACCCAGGGAATTGGGAGCTAGCGTCTGCTGACAAGAAGGGAAATTCAATGCATTAAAAAACATTGTTTTCAGGCTTTTGGACTCTTAAACTATGTCTCTGCTCAATGTCAACTGGCCATTCTCCAAATTCTTTGTGCGATTACTTCATCTCCTCAAGCATCAGGTATTTATTAGTGTGATTATGATTTCTTCCATTTCTTCATGAATTAAATTAATGATTTCATTACTTCAGCTCATGTTAATTTCACAACCTATGTATTGTTTGAATTGTATTACACCAAGTTAGATGCTTCAAAATGAAAGCAACTACTTTTCTTTCACCATATTTTCACCTTTCAAGGTTGTACTATCAATAGTTAGTCTAGGCTATTTGAAGTCAATATTTTTGTCATCTTTCATTTATTTATTATGATTTCATGTACATCTAATAAATATCAAATAATAATGGAAATGTAGTTGAAAAGAGTTTTTGTGCGAGATGCCTCCAACCTCAATCTCTTCAAAACATACATGCCAGAAGAGTATTTGATATTTCCTCAACCTCAAACCTCAATCTCTTCTAAACATACTTGCATGACCATTGACCAAGGAAAAGGTGATTCTAACTTATGAGGCTTCTATTGCTAATGCGACTCCATTTGAATGGCTGGTTGTTTACCCGCAAGGCATGAAGAAAACTGTGCATTATAGAAATTAGAAAATGGTAACATCAAAATTAATCTAATTAAATAAGCCCTTTCATTGAATCTCCAAGCATTATTTTATCATTTCTAAGTAGCAAATGTTTTATAGGCTATGGCTATTCCTGTGATTCAAATGTTTTATAGGCTATGGTTATGTGACCTATGAAGCACGGACACTTTATTAAATTGGCATGTTCACGTGTTGAATACGTTTCGGACATGACATTCGTCCAACACGCATTTTTTTCATGTCTCATCCGTATCCTTAAAAAAACAAAAAAATACTTCTTTGGACACATGTGACACTTCAAAATATCATCACGAGTCCGTGTGTCCAACTTTATTCTTAACTTATGTCCTTAAAATGAGTTTATAACACTTGAAACCTTAGTGAACCACTAGATACTTTTACCACCTAAGAATTCTCTTATATTACTATTTCTCAAAACTAAAAGTTAATATAAATATTTTATATAATTAAAAAGACATTAAAAATATTTAAAAATAATAATTTAAATTTTAATATAAATAAAAATGTCAAGATATTATTATAATTTTATTAAAAAATAAATTATATTATATATATGTCGTGTCCCCGTGTCATATGAAAAGTTGAGATTGATGTGTCGCGTGTCGTGTCGTGTCGTGTCGGTGTCCGTGCTTCGTAGGCTATGACGCAATGATTGTAGTGTTTGACTTTTTTGGAATTGTAATTATTATAGTTTTCGGTATATTTTTTTCTTTCAAAAATTGGAAGAAGAATCAGCACATACTTTCAGTGTACTGATCACAAGTTTAATTATATAAATCTATTTAAAACTAGTGGAAATGATATTTAGTTAGTTACCAAAGTTATACAACACCACAATTAGGTTGGTTTAGTAAAGTTTTTCGAGGGATGTTTGTGCTTTTTGAAAGCATAAGCACTTTATTTTATATTTGGTAAATTAAAAAGACAATGTGTTTATGCTTGTAGCTTTTAAAAGATAGGGGTGCTTTTGAAAGCATCTAAGGATGAGCTTTTCAAAGATGGCTTGTGCTTATCAAAATTAAAAAGTCTAATATAACCTTATTTAATAATAAACATTTATATTTATTATGGTCATTTTAAATTTTTAAAGTCAATTATTGTTGCTTGTACTTATTAAAAGATCAATTTTATTTGATTTTACCAAACACACGTACTACGAGCAGAAGGGGATGCGACCACGTCAAACCCTCCGAAAGAAGCATTCGATATGGCGTAAGGGATTAGTCTGGGCTGTCGGGCCTAAGATACCCTCCTAACCAAAAAAAAATTTTTGTTAAATTGATAGTATAGATAGGGAAGATTAATCATTCCATACCATATTCCGTGAGATTGCAATTTGCCCAAACAAAAATTGTGCATTTCCATAATTAAATCGGCTTGCAAATACAAGAGCTAAAAAACACACACGGCTAAATAATAAAGTAACGTACTTTATTTTCGTTTTGTATGTGTACCTTACCTTTTTCTAATTTTTATTTTGGTGTCTTTACCTTTTTCTATTTGTTTGTATGAGAAATGAGAACCCATTAAAAATTCATTTCAATAGTCCAAAATTAAGTTCTAATCCTCTAAAAATTATTTTCCACCTTATCACAAAAAATTCTTAAAATACATCTAAATACTATTTAAATATAACTATACGAAATCATTTCTTATCAATTAAAACTAGTTTATTTCCCTTGATTGTAGGGAAATTAAATTTAATTTAAATTTCCAAAGTTATTTAGTATTATTATAAATTACATATGAAATTATTAAAATAGTATATAATTTATAAATATGAAAAATAATGAGAACTTATGAAACATGTATCTCTCTCTACTATATTTTTCTGTCTATTAAAATCACTTTGTTCCTGTCTTATTTATGTCATGAATCTATATTTAGTTATCCTAGCAAAAAAGATTGATATTAAAAAATCAAAAATGCTAGCTGATCAAGTGGTTTTGTTTAACCAAGTGATCAGCCAAACAATTAACAATACGCGCTGAAGTCCCTTATCAACCAAGCAAATAAT
>JASCZI010211753.1:28709-44816 GCA_036250425.1 Stylosanthes scabra | reverse complement strand
TTCCGTTTTTCATCTTCTTAGCTTGATTTGCGTGATTCATTGTTGTTTTTGTTTTTCTCTGTTGTTAAAGTTCATTCTGCAACTGTCATCGTCATTTTCTTTTTTAACTTTCTGTTGTTAGAAGAAGAAAAAGAAAAAAAAAAAAAAAGAAGATGATGATGATGAAGATGTAGATGTGAAAGAATGAAGGAAAGAAAGAAAAAGAAGAAGAAGTAGAAGAAGATGAAGATACAGATGCAAACTTGGAAGAAGAAGAAGGAGAAGAAGAAGAAGAAGAAGAATTTATTTCTGCGCATTAGTGCTTTATGTTTCTGCGCAATATTGCTTTCCATTTCTGCGCATTATGGCTTTCAGTTTCTGCGTAATGGTGCTTTCTAGTTCTGCACATTATTGATTTCTGCGCAATAGTGCTTTATATTTCTGTGCAATGCTGTTTTCTATTTCTGCGCAATAACAATAACAGCAGCAGCAGCAACAACAACAACAACAACAATATCAACATCAATATAAAACAGAGAAGAAGAAGAGGAAGAAGATTTTATTTCTGCGCATTATGGCTTTCAGTTTCTGCGCAATGGTGCTTTATATTTCTGCGCATTATTGGTTTCTGTTTCTGCGCAATACTTCTTTATATTTCTGCACAATGCTGCTTTATATTTCTGCACAATTTTGATTTCTATTTCTGTACAGCAACAACAAAAACAGCAACAGCAACAACAACAACAACAACAACAGCAACAACATAAACCAGAGAAGAAGAAGAAGAAGATGATGATGATGAAGATGCAGATATGAAAAAATGAAGGAAAGAAAGAAAAAGAAGAAGAAGTAGAAGAAGATACAGATGCAAACTTGGAAGAAGAAGAAGAAGAAGATTTTATTTCTGCGCAATGGTGCTTTATATTTCTGCGCATTATTGGTTTCTGTTTCTGCGCAATGCTTCTTTATATTTCTGCGCAATGCTGCTTTATATTTCTACACAATTTTGATTTGTATTTCTGTACAGCAACAACAAAAACAGCAACAACAACAACAACAACACCAACAACATAAACCAGAGAAGAAGAAGAAGAAGAAGAAGAAGACATGGCAGACGAAGAAGATGCAGATCTGGAAGAAGAAGAAGAAGAAGAAGCTAAGAAGAAGACATGGTAGACGAAGAAGAAGAAGATGCAGATCTGGAAGAAGATGAAGGTGTTTGGCGGCGTGAAGAAACAAGTAGTTTCTAAACGCGTGTAAACACGCGTTTCTTAATGAGAGAGTGAGAGTGGTGGTTGTTTTTATAAATCACTTGGTTTAATAAATCACTTGTTCAAATAGTAAAATCGTTAAAAAATATTCACATATTACATTTAAACAAGTAAAAAAATAATATAATTCAATACAATCCAATAAAATTAAACATAATAATAAAATTCAAATATAATTTAAAATAATGCAACATAGACATTGAATAAATACACACTAAAAGAAAAAAAAAACAAAAATAATTTTTAATATAATAAAATTAAAATAAAATATTTAAAAAATTTACGTTTATGAAAATTTAAAGTTTGCATATGATATGATAGAACATATACCTCTATTTTTTCCTTTTTTATTTTCTCAATGAACAAATTGATTTTATTATATAATATTATTTTCAAAATGAATTGATTGAGAAAAATGTGAAAATGAATTATGTATAGAACTGTTAAAATGTGTCGAATTTGTTGAGTCAGTCCAATTTGTCTCAATAAATGGGCAGTTTTTTATAAACAATTATACATATTAAAAATGTAGATTAAACGATTGAGCTCGATTAACCCAGCCAAAAAAAGTAGCAGGTTAAATCTGATATCCTATCGAGCTAAATATATGTGCTTGCTAATTTATTATTTTTATAAATTTTTTTAAAGGTAACATTAGACGTTCCAAAGATCAACATATTAAGCTTAGCAAAATTGAAGATGGGGTTTTGTTCCCTTATGTATATTTGTTTGGTATAATTATTGTCTAATTTTCTAGGTAATGAGTTTGTTGTGTTTTAAATTAACTATTTGAATATCGTTTGATGCACTAATCCAATAGCAGGCAGCTGCTTCTCTGTTCACCACATCCAAGTTGAATTCAATTCCAATCAACCAAGCTAAGGTAAGTTACTATATATATTCAAACCCTTAATTTATTCTGTGCCTTAGAATATTCAACAAATGTAAAAAAAAATAGATTGAAATTTGTAATACTCTCTTATTTATTTGATTTTGTGGTGTGATGTGATCATGCTAAAAATTTAATCACATTTCAAGCAATGTAAGTATTCTGTTAGCTCTGCTTAAGAATCCAATGCTTTATCAAAAGTTTTGATTAGCTACTGAGCTATGTAAGCTTGTACTTCAAAAACTATGTTTCTTCTTTTCTTATGGATGAATAATTGCAATTTTTAATGTTTGAAGGTTAAGATGATTTTAGGAAGGAAACGATTGCGCTTAGGAGATTGGAAAGGATGAACAATCTTCTGACGAGTAATAGTAATCATTTTAGCATGATACTAGTTTAGCAACCGATTTTAGATTTTTAAATGAGTCATCAACAACTAGTTTAGCAACCGAAAATCAGCCGTCATTTATCGTCTGATTTCGCAATTGAAAAGTTGGTTCCATTTAATGACTGATTTTTGGGATAATCGATTTAGTAATCGACCAATTTCGCGAGCAACAATGGTTTAAATTGATTTGTTAGCTTTGGTGGAAAATCGGTCGCTAACAGTTAGCGACCGAAATTGGCTATTATTTTAAATTTAGCCACAAAGATTTTAAGCGACCAGTCAAATCGATTACTAAATTGATTGCTAAAATATTTAATTATATAAATTTTATATTTGAAATAAAAAATTCTAATAGTAAAATCTCTTTCAAATTGAAATGTTCCTTTTCGAAAATTTAATAATGGTTCAAATTTTATATTTGAATTTTATAATTTATAATAGTAAAATTTTCTCTCAAATGTTTAGCAAATCCAAATTTTCAAATTTTAGATTTGAAATTTAATATTTTCAATTTGTAAATTCGGTTAAAAAATTTTATCTTTGCTATTGAAAATCAAATGATTCATATTTTAGATTTGAAATTTAAATATTTTCAATGCTAAATTATCTTCCAAATTTTTGTCTTACCCTTCAAAAATCTAATTATTCAAATTTGAGATTTGAAATTTAATATTTTTAATGGTAATTGGTAAAATTCTTTTTAAATTTTTTATCTTCAATATTTAAATTATAAAGTAAAATTTTTAATTTTTTAATTCACATTAAAAATTAAAAAAAAGATTCAAATTTTCTTGTATAAAAAAACCTCATCATCACTTGGAAAACTATTAGGTAACTCACACCCATCTCCACCAAAATTCATTGGCTGGTGCAATCGAAGGTTTGACCCAATTCCAATTCGACTCACATCTGCTGGCTTGGCTTAATGTGTGCTAAAGGCTTCATGAATCAAGGGCCTTTCCGTGGTGCCCACCACATTTGGATAAAGCCGACATCATGTCATGCGGTCCAATGCTTAGGCCGGTTGGTGGCTCACAATATTCCCTACATGGTCTTTTTCATTGCACAGACGTACCATTAATCTGCACCTTTCGAATTTTTTTATATTAAATCTCAACACTCCTTATTGGTTCCATACCATATTCCGTGAACTTCAACTTCCATACCGGAAAATCTTCCGATGGTATAAAGTAGAATTGATGAAAACAATAAAAAAAATAATTATTCAAATTTAATACAATAATACGAAGCACTTGGGTTATATCCTTAGTTGATAGATATAAATGGTAGTTTTTCACTTTTTCTATTATATTTAATTTATAAAAAAAAAATTTAAGAACTTCATAGTTTATTGTCAATAAATTTATTTTTTTTTTTATCATTCACTATTTTTTTAATTATATGAGCTCTCTAACATTGTTGTATTACTTTTATAAAAAGAGTTATAAAATATAAATAATCAATAAATTTTTAACCAACAAATATAAATAAATATAGAACATTTATCATCAACACTATTTATAAAATGTTTATAATAAAAATTATAGAAAGGTCCGAAATCTAATTTTTTTTACTGATTTATTGGTAAAATAATGTTGGTTATGTCTACTTTTCTAAAAAGTTTACTTCTCAGTATTGTGATTGACTCTTTGTTTGCCACTTTCACTTTTACCTTTTCACCTTCTTCTTCTTCTTCTCCTGCGGCGCTCTCTCCTCTCTCTCTCTCTCTAACCCAATAACTTCTCCAAAATACACTCTTCATATCTTTTTCCTCCTCAACGTTCGCATTTTAGGGCACATCTTCTCATAATCTCATGGACTTTCAACCTAAACCCGAACCTACTTCTTCTACCAGCCATGAAAGCTTCAACGAGATGAGCATTTCGAAACTCGTCTCGGATTTGCGCGCGAATTTTGATAAAGTTGAAGAGGTTTTCTTCGCCAGAGAGGCCAAACACAAAGCGGAGATTGGTTCACTCGCTGTCAAGTATGAATTGGAGAGGCTTCAGAGGCTTCACATCGAAGATGAACTCGAGAAGAAACAGCAAGCGTATCTGAATTTGGAGAGAAAATGGAGTGAATTGGAGGAGGAAAATAAGAAGAACATGGAGGCCATTCAGAAACTGAAGGATGAGAATAGCAGATTGGAGAAAGAAAAATGTAATGCAGATGCAGAAAAGCATTTGAATGAAATAGCTGCTGTTCCTGATCCTTCACTGTCGAAGAAAAGAAAGAAAGGTGCTGGACACTGCATTGATAAATCATCAGGTATGGAAACTCTATGCATGGTTCTCTTGAGCTTTACTTTCATGTTTGGATTTGTGGACTTTGGTTATATTCCTTCATACCAGCAGATTTTTTAATGATATGGCAATGCTCATAAATTAAAAGATATGATAAGGTTCAATTGTAACGCATATGAGTATAAAACAGAAAAAGAAAACATAAAAGGGAAGAACTGATAGTTAGTTAGTTAGTTAGTTAGTTAGTGTAGAGAAGTGTATACATAGAAGCTAAGAGAATTGTGCAGCTTCTGTGTAATTCAGTTTTCAACTCTCTCTTGTGAAATTTCATTCATTCAGTCCATGTCTTTTTCTCCCCTGATTCTTGCACTCGTTCTTTCTAATTCAAGAAACCTTAGCATAGCTTGCTTGCTCTGAAAGCTTTCTGCAGCAAACTAATTATCTGATATCAATAACTAATATAAAACAAACATTGTTGAGTTAAAAAATGGAATACTAATCTTAGTATTCATATGGACACATTATCATGCGGTTTTGGAGCCTATTTAGGTGTGTGAAGCCAATTGAAATGGAAAATTCAGCTTGTATTGTTTGTTGTTAATGGCCCTAAGGAGTTCATATTTGTTAAGGAGATAGTACTACTAATAATAATAACAATAATAACATGACTCTTCTTTTTCTTCTGCTTATGAAACAACCACCAGAATCAAAACATCCATCACCTTCATTGGAGGTGGAGGCTATTTTTTTTTTTTGTCTAACAGATTCTCACCAGTTCTATTCCTTTTTGTTTTCTACTTTTCTGTAATGGTGATATATATTCATGATTATTACTATTATTATGATGGTAGTGGTAGAGTTAGGAGGAGTATTCAATTAGTTGCAGTATGATGATTGATGAGAGTAGTGGGGTGAAGATAATAGATAATAGAGAGTGAGAATGGATGGGTCCCTGCATTCTTCAACCCTCTCATCAATCATCATTACTCATCACACCTTTAGCTTAGACTCCCTGTAAATGGAAGGCTCATTTACGGAAGAGACAAGCGTAGAGTTGGGAATAGAAGTGAGCAACTGTAGAAGCTGCTTGGTGTATAATCTGAATTTGTAAAGCAAAGGAATTCAGTTATAGCGAATTATAGGAGAGGGGGTGCATTATCAGCAGAAGTGTATTTTATTTTGTGATAGCTAGAAAAGATTGTGGGAGAAGAAAAACAGGATGCATTTGGAATTCTTCTTATATTTCTTGTTTTGTTGAATTTCCCTGCCTTTGTTATTTGCATTCTATTTCCTCTGATAATTTTGTATTACTAAGAAGTCTATCTATTACAAGGGAATGAATATTGTGCAGAATTATTCCTAGTCTAACTAGATTACCTTAAGAAATAAGAACTAGTCTTTTTCAAAAAATATAAAAAAGCATTACAGCTGAAATGTTACTTGTGTTTATATTTTATCAAATTAGGCAAGAAAGTGTGCAATCAGCCAATCACTGACACAAGTATAGAGTAATGAACTTGATTAACCAACACATGAAAGAGAATGAAAAGATAGAACAGGAACTTAAGTAAAAGAAATGGCTGTTCTATTTCAACTATATAAAAATGTTTATAATTGACAACTATGATCTACAAATACAAAAGAGTAAATGCAACAATGGCAATTTTTTTTTTTTGGCCATTTTGGACTTTCTTTGAGTTTTCTCTGAGACATTATGCCATGCTCTTCAGATGTTGATAAATTGAACCAGAAATGGCACATTGCTGCACTTGATTTCAAGGTTAGTTAATATTTTATCTTTTTTTTTTTTACAATTAAAATGTGAATTACTTCGGATTAAACCTTATGTTTAGTAAAGAATTATGGTTAAGGTTAGTTACGAATATTTTTGTGCATTGGATTCAATAGTTAAAATCTATTGACTTGTTAGGTGTATTGTATACTACTAATACTAGCAGTTAGCCCAAAAAATGCATGTGGTGAAACATTCTGACTCGTTTGTTTTAATTTATTATTGAAAAAATTTTAGCAAATTATATTTGTAACAAATTCAATGAAAATTTACCTAAATTATATCTAGTATCTTTTTCCCCGTAACGTTGCCCATAATAACACAATAAAAAAGATCATATAAAACAAAATAAACACAAGAATGATTTAGAAAAAAAGTATAGAACCAACTTTTAATTAGGCAACATGCCAACTTTAGGGTTAAGGTTTATAATTTAAAATTTAGTATTAAGAATTAATGATTTAGGGTTTTTGACATTCTTTATTCAGTGAAAACTATTCTTATTTTAGATGATCCTATGTCACAGTGACAAATTTCAATGAAAAATAAGTGTTTATTACATTAAAAGCAATATTTTTGGATGATCAATTGTTTACATTTTACTTGTGTTTTTGACATTCTTTATTCAATGAAAACTAATCTTATTTTATATGATCAAACTTCTAATCTATAGTTGATGAATTTTCAATGCAAAATCAGCTTGCTTGTAATGCTTTTGAATGATTAGTTCTCAATTATTTTGGATGATCTGTTTCTCACAATTTAGGATGTCTTGCATGTCTTTTTTTGCTTGTTTAGCATGATCTGTTTTAATATGATTTGTTTCAATGTTTTTTAATGTGACTAATATGGTTCTGCATGATTGTTTCATGTCTAATCAGAAAGTAAAATTGGAAGCCAACAAAAAAGAAAAGCGAGGAAGGCTAAAGAAACTTGAAGGGCCTAAACCGGTAACTTCTTTTCCCCTTTCGTAAGATATTTTTTATGAACTTATTATTTCTTTAGGAGTTCATATCGATATTTTTTGTTTGCAGAAAGCACTTGATTCAAGATGCTCTCCTAGTTCTATTGCTGATTTGTTTGCTGCTCTTGAAGAAAATCCAACAAAGTTACAAGAAATTGAAGCAATTGGATTTAATTCTCTGCGTCAAATAGCAAAGTGGTTTGTGAAACAAGATATCGTGTTGTATTTGGCAACAAACTACAACATTGAACGAAATTGCTTGATGACAGACATTGATGAGATCAATGTCACCAGCACAATCATAGCTCGTATATTGGGTCTTCCATCCCATGGTAAAAACGTTTTTATTTTATTGTTAAATGATCAAAATTATTGAATTATAATTATAAAAAGATTTGAATGCTCTAGCATGTTTTAATTGTTGTTGATCTATAAGGTGATGACTTCCCAAAATTAGACAAAAGAAACCCTGAGCATCAAAAAATAAAAGACACTTGGGCTGGGAAATCAACCACAAAGATTCGAGAATTTGTTATTAATTGTCCAGTGGAAACTCAACGTCAAAGGGTTGAGTTTCGGCGAGCTTTTCTTTTGATAGTTGTGAAAACTTTCTTGTGTCCAACAACAACATCAATTATTTCACCGGATCGCCACTTACCTCCAATTTTAGAAGTTGATAATCCAATGAAGTTCAATTGGACATATCAAATTCTACATTGGTTGCGTGATGGAATCCGAGATTTTCAACAAAGAGGAGTATTCCACATAGGTGGATGTACATTTGTATTGATTGTAAGTAATTTAAAACACATTTTTATTTAGTCATTACATTTATTCTTTTGAAAATATTTGAAAATGTAACTTACTTAAAAACATCACACTAATTGTTGTGTTGCTAGATTTTGTATTTCCAGAGACTAAAGCATGGTAGGCTAGATATATGTCAAGCTCCAGAGCCATGGATTTCAGAGTGGGATACTGAAAAATTAGACGCAAAAGCAAAAGTTGTACATAAAAAGGTATTTAAAATATGGAACTGATCCTATATGTGATTTTGGATGATTTATTTATGTCTTTAGTGGATGATCAATATATTTGTTTTTGGATGATGCCGTATAAATATTTTGGATGATATGTTTTTCTCATAATTTAGGATGATCAGTCTTGCATGTATTCAGATGATGTCTTGATTTTCTTCCTTTGCTTGTGTTTTTGTCATTCTTTATTCAATGGATTAATTATAGCAGCTGCCAATATCATTAAGAAGGATGGTTATTGTTTTCATTGGCTATATCACTTTGTGCAATTGTTCTATAGTGAAACGGTTCCGCTATTCACACGCGTTTTAGTAAAACACCAAATTGATAGTTTGACACTCGTATAAAATACGGTCATTAATGTGTTAACTACCTTCCACTTTTGTGGTCCGCCTATAATAACCTTATTTTTATACGGGTGTAAAGCTGCTGTTTCCTAAAAAGGTATGTGGATAGCATTATTGATAGTGAAATAAGTAGGCCTTGGTCATTCAGCTATTCATATTCTTAGTTCTAGAACTACCATTACTTTTCTTATGTAGTTAGGACCAATATTATGAAAATCGGACCGGACTGGCCGGTTCAACCGGAAAAACTGGGAACTGGTTCTTTGTCTGGTCCAGTTCATGGGTGAAAACCGGTTGACAAAAACCGGTCAAACCTGTTGAAAAATGGTGAACCGATAAAATCGGACCAGTTTCTTAGCGGTTTTTTAAAAAAATTAATAATATTATGCTTTAAATAATTTTGTAATAATTTTAAATTATTTTATTATATATTTAGGTAAATTGGACCTTTAAATCCTTGAACCAGTCACTCCACCGGTTCAATGATCGGTCCGGTTCTCTTAACCTTATTAGGACTGTTAAATTTTGATCTTCTTTTTCTAAATTTCTAATTATTTTGGAAAGTGTTACCAACATCTCGAAATTGGGATTCAAAACTAATTCTATATGTAGTTTTGCATGATCTATTTATGTCTCTAGTGGATGATCAGTATATATGTTTCTTCGGCCAAAACGCCTTAGCGAAAATATCTAAGAAAAATAACTATCAAAAACAACAAACTAATAACTGCAGTGGTTTGATTAAGGTGTTGTCAACCTAAGGTCTGCATCACTGATAGCTCAAGCTTCGAGTAGTTCAAGAACTAATCGGCAACAATAATAATGAAATCGCTACCTCGTCAAAAAAATAACTACTTTGTTTCCGCTGCCTTTAGAACCATCATACACAGTTGATGAGAATTCGAATTGGAATTCTCTCTACTATTGTAGACGTTGAAACAAGCAAAAATTCATTTATTTGAGATTTCTTCATCGTCATTGTTCATGAATAATAAAGAAGAATTCAACCATTATTGTGATCAGAAGACATGGTTCTTGGAAAACAATTTCAGTTACCAGAATCTTGAATCGCTGCTTTTTTATGATATTGATCCAAATCAATACTACCATGATCAGTTTTATGCAAAAGTTGAGCCGCAGCAAGTAGATGAGAGCAAATACGACTATGATGAGTTGTATGGACTCAAAAAATTGAAGTCTCAATAATATATTTGTAAACTCAAATCCTTATTGATGAGTTTTTGTTTTAATTTCTTGTTCATGCACCTTGTAATCCAACTATATATATAGTTAAGGTTTATTTAATTTCCATGATTTGGATCTATTTTGTAGAAACATAAATAATATACACAACCAAGTGCAACCAAGCTCCACACACTCACGTGCTGTTTTCCCACATTTGTTACTGCAGTTTTTTTCTTCTTCTTCCTCCTCTTTCTCATAATTATTCTTCTCCTTCTTCTTCGTAAACTCCTACTACTTCTTTTCGATGACGGTGACGATAACGGCAGCGGCGGCAGCAATGACAAGGAGGAGGGCACGAAGGAGGAGGAAAACGACAATAACAATAGCAACAAAGAAGAAGAGGAAGGAGGAAAGGGAGGGAGGAGGAGGAGGCAAAGACTACAACAACGGCGGCGAGGAGAGGAGGAGGAGGAGGGGGAGGGGGAGGAGGAGGAGGAGGAAAGAGGAAGATGACGAGGAAGAAGATGAGGAGGAAGAAAAGAAAAGAAAATCTGTTTCTATTTTCCATGATTTCTGTTTTTCATGAAAATTCGTTTCTATTTTTGCGAAAATCCAATCCAGTTTTTGTATGAAAATTCATTTATATTTTTCTTCAAAATTCGTTTATGTTTTTCAGGAAAACCGTTTCTGTTTTCATGAAAATCCAATTCTTTATATGAAAATTCTTTTATGCTTTTCATGAAAATCCCTTTCGGTTTTTCAGGAAAATCTATTTCTATTTTCATGAAAATCCAATTCAGTTTTAATATAAAAATCAGTTTCTATTTTATATGAAAAACCCGTTTTTGTTTTATATGAAAATCTATTTCAGTTTTCCATAAAAATCCAATTCAGTTTTTCATCATCAACAGCAGCAGCAACAACAACAACAAACGTAACAATGGAGGAGGATGAGCTAAGAGGAGGAAGAAGAAGAAAAAATGGAAGAAGTTGAGGAAGAAGAAGAAGAAGATGACGGCGACGAAGAGACGATGATGACGATGATGGCTGCAACGACGACGGTGGCGGCTATAGTAACAACGATGGTGGTGGCTGCAATTGGTGAGAGTGGATTAAGAATGTTTGGTTGGTGAAATTGCTTAGATGTGTAGCATCACTTAAACATAAAATGACTTTTATGCTTTAATTATTTATTAGATTTTAATTTTGGTATCACTCTTCGATTGCTATTAATTAAGCAAGGTGCTCCAGTTTTGTAGGAGAGAAAAAAGTAAAAAAATTTTTTATTGATGATGATTCTCACGATTCCGATTCGAAATAAAATGTATGTTTTATATAGAGAAGTACGATCAACGGCGGTACCAAAAATTTTATATGGAAGGGGCCAAATAAAATTAAAATATATTAGTTATATATAAAAGATAAGATTTAAAAATATATTTTAAAAATTTTGCTATTTTAAGATGTATATAGAATAAAAATTATCAATATAATAATTATATTTGAAGTGAATTTTAAAATAATTTAATAATTTTTAATATAGTATTATTTATTAAGTCATTTAAGCAATACATTCTCAATAAAATTTTGAATATTACTTACTGAAATAAAGAAATAGATTTTAGTTTATTATTTTAGTCTATAAAAAATAATTTAATAAAAAAAATAACAGAACAATTGGTAGCCATTAGTTTAATAACCATAGTAACCACATTACTTTCTTATTTTAATTTATCTATTATTTTTATTTTATGAATTGTTATTTAATTTAATATATAATATTAGATGTTGTAAATATAATTATAGATGTTAAATTAAATATTACAATTTTAGACCATGATTATTTATTATTGCTCAAAAAGAATATTAACTAATATTTTTATTGTTTTAACCTTAAAGTCTTAGTTTATATTATCTTAAAAAGATAGTTTTGGTAATCAATAATTAGTTAGTCAATTTTTTTAAAAAAATAATTATAAATAAATTGAATTTTTTTAATATTATTTATTAATGTTGGTTAATTTTTTTGGTTGGTTATCTAATATCATTTTATTTTTAATTATATACTAATTTTGTATTAAAAAAATAGCTATGTTAATACGTGTAAAATAACTATATTAGATGTTCTATATAGAATTTTATAAGACAATATACAAAGAGACACATAAATATATATAGAGACACATAAAGGCTAACATATATAATTATCATGCACTAGAAAATTTTCAGAAATTTAGGGGACCATGGCCACCTTACTACCTTAGGCCCCCCTTCCCACCGCCACCGAGTATAGTACAATGTTCTTATTAATTTCAGCTTTGAAATATAGTTTGAATATTTAACATAAGTATTTTACAGATTTCTAGCGTTCTGATGACAAAGCTAGAAATACCTGTATCGATCTTTTCTAATGATTTGGGAGCGGAATCCAACTCCTCAATAAACTCTTGTTTGTAAACTTGTTTTGTATATTAAAGGTTCGAAATGTAATTAAACTAAAGAGTATGAACAACACTAAGCCTGAAACAATTTATGAACTTTAAACATGGAATAAACTTTGAATACAATAACCTTTCACAGAACACCAAAAGGTTTTCAAGTTGAAGAACTTGAAGGAAAATCATTTACAAAACTTGAAAGGATCGTTTACAGAAATGAAACAATAAGTAAAGAAATGTTCGGAATGTAAATTGCATGAAATGTAAACAAACTTAAATGTAAAATCGACAGAAGTGTAAATTTGGAAGGAACCCTACTCAAAAAGTAACTTGTTTCAAAAACAGAAAGCCGCTGGGATATGAGTTTGATAAAGTGTATTTCTAATGGTAAAATTCCATTGAGACAAAGAACTCGTCTTCTATATATAGGCATAGTCGACCAATCCCCTTATGCCACATCGGATAACTGTTCGAAACCGTCACGTACTTGCTGGGTCCTTCGATTGCTTTCCACGTGTCCATGGCTACTTCGATCCCTCTCGCGTTGGTGTCAAGGTCTTCAATAATTCCTTTCCTGGACTTAGCCCCAAAATCACTCGTAGACTTTCCATACCCTTGCTCGAGGTCATGCTCCTTTAAGCCTTTCTTTGTCTTTGATGTCCATCCTGCTTATACCTTATTCAACGTCAAGTATTAACCATTCAACTTCGATTTATCTTCCTTTAACATCTGGGCTCTTGACATGAAGACTAGACTTGTGTGACCTTGGTTTGATTATGTAACATTTCCTTCTTACTCGATTTTGCCTAATTTCGAGTAACAATAAGATTATTAATTTTATTTATATGCTACTTAATACTACTTCCTATTTATTCATCGTCTAGTATTTATTTATTTATTTATTTTTATTACCATCTTGATATGTGATCAGAAGTTGAAGAGCTGGTAAGAAACTCATTTTTCTTTAACTATAAAAGGAAAAGAAATGGTCAATTCACGGTTACAAATTTAATCGATAGAAAAAGAGAGAGTTGGTAGCTAACAAAAACCAGTAAAAAATTGGCTAACTTTGTATGTTTTCATAAATAGAATTTTCGAAATCTAAAGAAATAGAACATCCATTTTAAGTTGTTGGCTGAATTTTTATTGGTTACCTAGTATTATTGATAGAAAAATGCAAAGGTGAACAGTGAACACTCAGATACGATACAAGGTGAAGTGTTATAGAGGCATATTTGAGCAGTAATTATTGATTAATGAACGTAGAATTTAGAACTAAGTTACTAACTATGTAACTAATAAAGAAAAACGCAGCAAGCAGAAGTGCAAAACAGACTGTGGAATTGTCGTGTCCCTCGTCTGAATGAGAAAGTAGCCAATGGGTCGGGAGGAAGAGGCGCCGACCGGGGAGGAGAACAAGCAGTGGCGATGGTAGAAGGAAGAGTGGACGGTGAAGGACTGAAGGAGAAGGAAAAGCGAACAGTCAAAGAGAAGCAAGAGTGGACGAACGACAATGGTGACCGATGACCATATTTGAAGGCTAGAGTTCCTGATCTGTTTCATTTTTGGTGGAGAAAAGAAGGAGCTCGCTCGACTTTTCTTCCTTCTTTATGTATTTTATTTAAAAAAATTTAGCCCTAAAATGACGTTGCATAACCTTGGTTTTAAAACCGATCGAGTTCCAGTTCGATCTGATCGGCCATTTCAGTAGTTTTCAATGGGTTTTAGAATTTACGGTTTCTACTATTCAATTGAATCGCTCAGGATTCTGATTTCCGGTTGGACCTGTTCAATCAACTAATCCGGTCCGATTTTCAAATCTTATTTCTAATAGCTTCATTAGGCTATTTCATTAAGGCTGCATTTGGAATGGAGGACGAAACTAAATAAAGTTTGTGTTGTGTTTGGTCCAATATATAAAGTACTTAGTGATGTCTTAGTATTCTATTTGGTATAAGATGAATATGGAGACTAAAACAATTAAAATTACTAAATTATCCCTATTAAATTAAATAAAAAACCAAATAAATACCCTGACTCAAAGGTTCTCTCCTGTTCACCAACACCATCACCGTATATCATCATCTTGTTCCATGGTCGCTGATAACATCATCACATCCACCTTCCCTCTTTGTAAAATTTCCTACTCATTTGGCTTCCTCCATAGCTTGTTAATTCTTAATCCTCCTCGTCCTTTTTTGTGGTGGTGCTGCTACGAGATGAGAGAGAGTGTGTGTGTTGATGAGTGAGTAAGGCAAAGGTTCAAAAGAATGGTGGTGGCATAGTGGTCGTTGAAGATGAGGTTGAAGGTGAGAGTTTGAGAGATAAGAGTTAGTGGGTGGTTCTTCTAGGTAGAATAAAAATTTGAAACATGAATGAGGGCATTATTAGTTTATCACTTTTTAGAGATACACTATCGAAATTGAAATTTTGGAGATAGAAATTTAAATTTTAATTAAAGTCTCTGATTAACAAATAAAATAATGAGTTTCAGACTTCTAATTTCATAGTTTTTCTTATCGAAATAATTTTATTTGTCATAAAAATAAAGTGCATACTATGATAAATATTTAAAATCACGAAGAAATATAGAATCATTCTTATAAATAGATAGATAAAAGAATCTGTTATTTTATTTTTATTAATTTTTAAAAAATAAATTAATACATATTTTTTATTTTATTCACCAAATATCCTACTTATCATAGAATTTTTGTAAAAGTAAATTACTTGGATAAAATAAAAGGACACAGGCTATATAACTAGCATTAATGTTTATTTGTTTTATTTTCATTTATTTAAGTAAAAAACCATAAATATTTGCGTGACTGTGATTCTTTTGTTTCCGTTTGCACTTTGAATTTGATGGTCAAATTTCACTCTTCTCAAGTTTTTGAACACCATTCTCTGTTGTGACTGTGAATGACTCTTTGTTTGCCGCTTCCAGTTTCACCTTCGTCTTCTCCTTCTCCACGCTCTCCCTCTCTCTCTCTCTAATCAAATAACTTCCCCAAAACACCCCCTTCATATCTTTTTCCTCCTCAATGTTCGCATTTTAGGGCACGTCTTCTGATAATCTCATGGACTTGCACCCTAAAATCGAACCTGTTTCTTCTACCAGCCATGAAAGCTTCAACCATATGAGCATTTCGGAACTCGTTTCCGATTTGCGCGCCAATTGTGATAAAGTTGAAGAGGTTTTCTTCGCCAGAGAGGCCAAACACAAAGCGGAGATTGGTTCACTCGCTGTCAAGTATGAATTGGAGAGGCTTCAGAGGCTTCACATCGAAGATGAACTCAAGAAGAAGGAGGAACAGCATCTTTATTTGGAGAGAAAATGGTTGGATGATATTGCTGACTCAGGTTCAGATGCAGCGAATTGGAGGAGGAAAAGAAGAAGAACATGGAGACTATTCAGAAACTGAAGGATGAGAATAGAAGATTGGAGAAAGAGAAATGCAATTCAGATGCAGAAAAGCATTTGAATGAAATGGCTGCTGTTCCTGATTCTTCACTGTCGAAGAAAAGAAAGAAAGGTGTTGAACACTGCATTGATAAATCATCAGGTATGGAA
>JASCZI010211753.1:9228-27463 GCA_036250425.1 Stylosanthes scabra | reverse complement strand
ATAAACATAAAAATAATATTGAATAAAATATTTTAGATTTTGATATATTAGTTAGAGAATATAATACATCGTTATATAATATATATAAAAAATGCATAATATGTTACAAGAATGAGTGTGGTTTAGTGGTGGTGAAGTTGATCTTTATGTTTGTGGTCATGGGTTCAAACCCCACCTATTGATCAATTGACACCTTGGCAAAAGAGTGGTATCTTGGTAAATAGTTTAAAAAGAGGGACATTTTGAGAAATAATTTTCAAAACAGTGGCATTCAAGTAAATTAGCCTAAAACAACCACCATAATCAAATGTGTCCCCGAAAGATTTTATCTTATTAGTTTTGAAAGATGCAATTTTTAATCAAATTGGTCCTTTTACCAATTAAATGACATATGTTACAAAATAATAGGTTTGTAGATGACATATCATCCAATCATTTCGTGACACGTGACATTTAAAGATGACGTGTCATCATCTGATCGGTAGAATGACCAATTTGATTGAAGATTGTATCTTTCAATGACTAATATGACTAATAAAATTTTTCAGGGATCAATTTGAATAAGGTGATATCTTTTGGGGATCAATTTCAACATTATCTCTATATTCTTGATGATTATAATAGTAGTGGTAGAGTTAGGAATAGTAGTATTCAATTAATTGGAGTATGATGAGAGTAGAGGGGTGAAGAGAATAGAGAATAGAGAGTGAGAATAGATTGGTCCCTGCATTCTTCAACCCTCTCATCAATCATCACTACTTAGGCTCCGTGTATATGGACGCCTCATTTACGGAAGAGACAAGGGTAGAGTTGGGAATAAAAGTGAGTAACTGTAGAAGCTGCTTGGTGAATAATCTGAATTTGTAAAGCAAAGGAATTCAGTTATAGTAAATTATAGGAGAGTGGGTGCATTAGCAGCAGAAGTGTATTTTGTGTTGATAACTAGAAAATATTGTAGGAGAAGAAAAACAGGAGGCATTTGGAGTTCTTATATATCCTTGTTTTGTTGATTTTCTTTGCCTTTGTTTTTTGAATGGTATTTCTTCTGATAATTTTGTATTACTAGCAATTTATCTATTACAAGGGAATGAATAATGTGCATAATTATTCTTGGTCTAACTAGATTACCTTAAGCACTAGTTTTTTTCTTAACAACATAAAAAGCATTGCAGCTGAAAAGTTACTTGTGCCTATATTTTTATCAAATTAGGCAAGAAAGTTCCCACATGTTTTCAAGAATTTGCTGGTGAAAAGTGTTGGGAATTCATCCCTAACAATAAGTGTGTTATCTGCCCATCACTAACACATGTATAGAGTAATGAATTTGATTAACCCACACATGAAAGAGAACGAAAAGATAGAACATGAACTTAAGTAAAAGAAATGGTTGTTCTATTTCAACAACTATATGAATTTGTTTATAATAGACAACTATGATCTACAAATACAAAAGGGTAAATCATTAAAAATATCCTTAAATTTTATATTGCCGACAAAAATATTTTAAACGAGACAATGGCACGTTTTAATTTTTGGCTCTTTTTGGAGTTTCTTTGAGTTTTCTTTGAGACATTATGACATGCTCTTCATATATTAATAGATTGAACGAGAAATGGCACATTGCGGGAGCACTTGATTTCGAGGTTAGTTTATATTTTTTCTTTTTTTTTTTCAATTAAAATGTGAATTACTTCGTATTAAAGCATATGTTTAGTAAAGAATTATGGTTAAGGTTAGCTAGGAATAATTTTATGCACTGAATTCAATAGTTAGAATCTATTGACTTGTTAGGTGTATTGCATATTACTAATACTAGCCGTCACTTTGCTGAGTTACTATATTTACATATCAGACACGACCCTAATTCGATAGTCATTCGACACACGAGTCTTTTATGTTCAATAGTGTCTTGATAAAAAAAAAAAAGAAATGCTTCTCCACACATGGTGGACATACTAAAATACTATCACTTGTTGACATGTTCGGTCTTATTCTTAACTTATATTTTTGAGGCAAGTTTAGGAATAGAATATATTATTGTTAGGTTTAGTTAACATATGTCGATGAGGTGTAGCTCATGTATCATTACCTATTTTCCCGTAGTAAGAGATATCGGGTTCGAGCCACGCTTAAGACACAAAAAAAAAAAGAAAGTTTAGTTGACATGTGTCCTAAGGGCGGCACACATGATAAGTTTATTAGTAATGGAAGGTTTTTAATTTTAACACTTAATAAATACAAAATAAATACATTTAAAACTTTATTAAAAAAAATTGAAAGACATTTAAAACTTTATTAAAAAAAAACATTTTAATTTGTAATCTTAACGTGTGTTTTTAAGGCACAAAATAGATAAACTCGAGTTAAACCTCATTTTGATTTCTGAGATTCACGGGTTGCACTAAAATAGTCCCTGAGATTTCAATTGTACAATTTTGGTCCTGAGATTGAAAAAATTGCATTAAATTAGGCCTTGACCTCTCTTTCGGTTTAATTCTTGACCCCAAAGAGTTGGGGAACCTTCCCAGGCTCAGCCGAACGTCATGGAGATCCTTCTGAAGGGATTTGAGGGCATTCATACCGAGATGGACGAGGGGTTTGCGGGGTTATCGGACCGCATTGACAGCCTCGACATCTCCTTGATCAGCCAGCGTGAGGAGATTCGGGGGACGAGTTTCGTAGTTCCAGAGGTGAGGTCCCGACAGACGTTGAGCCCTAGGCCGATGTGCCTATGGCCGACGTCCCAGTGACTGGTGATCCCACAGCTGTTGACACTACGGTGACTAGTCAGAAGCCGCAGGCTGATGCTTCGGTCTCGGAGTGATTTGGCTTTTATTACCTTTTTGTTGTTGTTTATTTTAAACTCTTTACAGTTATATTTTGGGTATACTCTTGTGTATAACATGTTCTGCTTTGGATTTGGGTGAATTGTAAATCTTATAGGTCCCCACCCTTTGGGCTTGGTTGGGCATTACTGCGTATATCCCCTTTTTGTTGTATTGCGCAGTTATTTTGAGAAAACTTAATCTACTAATTTATCTAAACTCGTACGTTTTGGTACCCGTTGCTCAGGTTTGCTTTAATTATCTGCTCACAGGTTCTTTAATCTCGTGTCGTCTTTCCCACTTCTAGGAATTCTCTATGTAATGCGTATCTACGAACTCGACTTAGCACGAGGACTTGGAAATTGAATAAGGACATGACCCTAAATTAAAAATCAACCTTCAAACAATCTAAAACAATGACAATTCTCTAGGACTCACCCAACAAACTATAGACTTTTCTTATTGACTTAACTGGTTTATCACAATTCATTTGAGTTCTTGTTGATCAGACTCGACGTTCGAAGCACGACAATGGGTTTTAGAATAAGGAAACTCAAACAGAACTAACAACAAACTATCATGCTTACTGACTCAGATCGTTGCATTAGGCAAGACCTTTTGCATGATTCTTTTGTTCAGATTATGCGCTGAAGCATAGCAGTTCCATTCCTCAGGCTCACAAGGAATACCAAAAATGTAACACCCCAATACCACTCAACTACGACGCGTACATGATTGGTTAATATTGAAGCGCTACGGGCAACAGACGACCACTCTGACTTACTAAATCCGAAAACCTTAGACGTATTGAATCGTATATAGTTATAAGATGATTTACATTATATAAAATAGAGCCAGAACCATTCAAGTTACACAACCCATCAATATGAAAATACATGTATATACATAAGTACACAATTGGTTCGACATCTTACAATAGAACCTGTGAAGTTTAGGTTCAATACTAACTGTACAACTCTATCTTTTACAACGCGAAACATTCCTAACTCTCCATAATATACAGCGGAAGATCTGATTTCCGGAGAAACTAAACACTTGGTCCTTTCAAGAATACTTCGCCAACCCTCCAAGCTTGAACCTGTACCTGAAAAGTATGAGAATATACGGAGTGAGAATCCCCAACCCATGGATTCTCAGTACGGATAAAGCGCCGGACCTACATTATCTATTCTAGCCGGACAGCACGAGGTAATTCTAGTCGCCTCTTTTTTAGCCGGGTTGTTTTAGAGTTGTCTAACCTAGCAACTAGAGTTCTACCATTTATCATTCCTTACCACACAACATCTATCTTAGTCCGTCCATCCCAAACACAACATCAGTTCACAAGCACAAATGGAAATACACAAACATTCATTACAATACAGTCAGCAGGCAATATGCAAGAAGGCACACCCATTCAATGTCAAGCAATGCACATGATGAATGTCTATTCCTATAGGTTAAGATGAGCTCACCCGGTCGGTTATTATAGTCATTCCCGACCGGTCCAGTACTATCACCGGACTACCATCGGTTGTACTTCCCCGAGGACCCTCACTCAGCCCCGATCGTTTACGATCCTTCATTCCATCATGTTAATCTTATCATAAATTGGGGGTTCCATCAATATCATCAGACTAAACCTAAAGGAAAGACGAGACGTTGGCCCTATGACCACCTCTCCCACTTATTACTCCTGATGGGTCGCTGTTGTCGTAAGCTAAGTTGTTAGCCCCTCGGGCCCCTCTAGACCTTGGGTCACGGTATAAATTTTGATGTAAAGGCTTAGGCAATATTATAAATGAGATGGGGGTAGCCAATTTCTTAATGAAAAGTTTGTAAAACCTGTTCAATTTACATTGGAATCGATTCTGGGGAGGAAGAGTCGACTCTGAGGGGATTTTGAACGTTAAATTTAAATTTAAGACCCTGACGAATCGATTCCCAAGTTCCTAGAGTCGATTCGAAAGTCATTTGCATAAACTGTTTTCAAAATTAGATTCGGCTCGGTTCTTCTTCGAATCGATTCGTAGGACCCCTTTTTAAAATTCATTACTTCTTGTGGAAATACGAATCGATTCAGTCGTTCGTCGAGTCGATTCAAGGAATTTGGAAATGTTTTCTTTATTAAGTCCCTTGAACTAGAATCGACTCTAAATCACCTGGAATAGATTTAAGATGGCAAGTTTTGGTTCCTGTGCAAATACGAATCGATTCACATCAAGTGTGAGTCGACTCGTTACCCTCCAAAAACTCATTTTCGTTATAAAGAGACTCAGTGAATCAACACTACCACCGTTATAATTGATTCCCTGCGGCCCAAACACACATTTTCAAAACAGAACACTCAAATCCATTTTTTTCCTTTCCAAACCAAAACCCATCTCCTTCAAGTCACCTGTTGTAAAACCAAAAACTTCCTTTAAAAATGCCTCATGCTCTTGCCATACTCATCTTATGTATATTCCTAAGATTCATTAACTTCCTTTAAAAATGCCTCATGCTCTTGCCATACTCATCTTATGTATATTCCTAAGATTCATTACGAGTAAAAGCTTGGTGCAAAGCCACATTCACACATCCTTCAACAGACAACATGTAAACACAATATATTATCAGGCAAGCAAGAAATCAACAAATCACACAAGCCTCTAATCCCCATAACCCATTCATGAAATTCATGTTCTTCAACCTATTTTTATTCTAAGTTCAACTAACCTAGGCAAATCTTGCGAGAATAAAACAATGTAGACCCGAATCTAAATCCGTACCTGAACGCCAAGCTCAATGCTAGCACGCGATTTCCTTCGCGCCATCGAGCATCCAAGCACAACCACTTGACATCTTTGACCTCTGTTGCCTATTCCAACCTCCAATTCACCAATATTCACCATCTATAATCACAATACACACACAAGCACACAACACAACTCCCATCAACCACCTCAAATCCTAACTAAAGCCTAAACTAGGGTTGGAAATGTCTCACTGGGAGTATCTTAGCTCATGGGCTTCGATTACCATGCTTAAAAGCATGCTAGATCATCACCTAATTCACAGAACTCGAGAACATGCAAAGTGGTCAAGCCATTTTCGAGCAGAAACTTAGGGAAATAAAACGAGGTATGAGAGGGCTTACCCACGTTTTGCATATATGATAGATTCGAAGAGGACGGTGAGAGCTTCACGTAGCCGCAAACCGTGCGTCAATCGGAGCTCTGGATCAAGAGTTATCGCGACCGGAAGTTGACGCGTGTGGTGTGAATTGATTCCAATCAATTCTTGGGAGCAACTCTCAGCAATTCTCTCTCATTCTATCGTGAATGAAGGGGAAGAATGATCTGAGGTTGTGTCCTCCTTCCCCTTTATATAGATTCATTAACGGATGACACACTTGTAATTTTTTGGTTTGGTCCGTTTCGCCCAGACTTTTAGTGAAGATGTTCGTGTGTGCGTCCTAAAAATTATATATTTTCATTATCACACTCTCAATCTAATTTCCTCTGTACTCCAGAGTTACTCAAATTGTCGTCACTCGCTTGACTGAAAATACGGGGCTCACAAATGACATCATTTAAATGACTATTTAACATCATAAATGAATAAGCGACTTTGCGTGTTGTTCGACATGGACGGCAGCTGCAATTTTACTCACGGAATTAGCTAGAATTAGACGAAAATGAGATTAGGGACCAGCTTGGTGTAATGTTTTCAATTTCGATGACCAAAATAGTACAATTGGAATCTCATGGACTATTTTAGTGCAACTCGCGGATCTTAGAGATCAAAATGGGACATTAAAAAAATATTTTAAATATTTTATATCTTCAAGAAAACATTAAAAAGATTAGTTTATATTTTAATAACAATAAAATAGCAAGACATTATTACAATTATCTAAAAAATACTTTATATTTTATCAACAATATTAGGTAATCAATACAAAATTCAGTCAATAACTTAAATTAGATGTTCTATTTTTTTATGTTTTGGATGTTTTGTTTCTAGAAAAATCTGATTTTTAGTTGCGTTAGGTTTCAGATGTTCTATGACTTTTATTGTATACGTTCTATAAACGATAGTTACATATGTTCTATTTTTTATTGATTGATATATTGATTAGAAAAATATTAATTACCTATATTTTTCCTTTATCTATATGGTATCCATTACCCCTTTATTTTACAAAATATTGAAATTAATGTTTCCATGCGTCCCGTGTCTCTGCGCTTCATGAATTACTATATATCTCGGTATCTCCCTCATGCAAACAAGAAAAAACTAGACAAAGAGCGGTTTCTAATGATAAAATATCCAAATTCATATTCTTGATTAAGTAATACTAATATTAGATAACCAACTTTTCTCTTTCATCCAATATCAGTCATTTTTTAAAAATAATTTTATTTATCTTAAATTCTAGATCATAAATCATGAATTTTTAATCTTAAATCTTAAAATAGAATAAGTATTAGTAATCAATAATTAGTTAACCAATACTAACCAAATTAAAAATAAGGGTAAAATAGTAATGATAAATTAATTGAGTTTTTTTTTTCATACTATTGGTTAAGATTAGCTGATTTTTTGTTAGTTATCTAGAATCATTGCCTAAATATTAAAATTAGCTAATGTTGGCAATTAAAAATTGGTTTCGAACTTTCGATACTTTCTCTTTCTCTTATTATTATATTTGGTACCTATTAAGGGGCAAATACACGTGGCAAGAATGTTGCGAATTTTTTAATTAATAAATAAAAAAATAACAAAATTACGAAAGTAGGCGCAATTTCAAAAAATCTCGTTTTTAGGTCCCCTTACTTATCTTGGGCTCTGCTAACTCGAGATAAGCTAAACACATATATCTCGGGTTAGCAGAGCTCGAGATACGTATTCTGGACTTACAGAGCCCGGGATAGAGTCAGCGTCTATAAAAAAATGAGCTGAGCCCGAGACCCTCTCACAATTATCTCTCTGTTCAATATTTACTCTTCAATATTTCCAAGCCTTGGACCCTAATATGGCTCCTCGGGGACATTCTAGAAGACCCGCATGGAGAGTCACTAGGAATCAGTTGGTTTGCACCAGCTTAATGACATGTGGCACATCATGGGGGCATTGGTTAATTATATTTCTTAAAAAATTAATATGTCTATGTTATTTTTATATTAGTATTATTGCTTTTTAGTAAATGTTTTTTATTATAATTGTCCTGTATTAAATATTTATATTACTTTAATATTATTTTAGGGTTTATGAATTAAATGTCTAAATGTTTTTTGGGCTTGTTTGTATGGTTGTAGTTAAAGTTTATTAATGTTAGTCTGATTTACCATTGAAGCTAAGTTTCTGCACATAATTTAGTTCGTTCTAGTATGCGATATGGATGTAATGATAGGGTTTGTGAGGACTTTATTAATAAATGTGTGCTAGTTGATTTAATTATTAGATGTATTCTTGATTGTAAGCATGTTAAATTAGTTATATATTTTAATTTAGCGATTTACTTAGAAAACATATTCCCTCTATATTTTACGTTAATTTCCAATCTTGTTGATCTAGTTTTCTATGATTGGCTGAAATTGAATTTTTGTTTGTGTATTTGTAGAGGGACAGGGTACTACTGCCTAGGCGATGTGGCTTCTTGATGCCAGTTCCCGATTGTTTGATGTCATTCATGATAGAAGCGGGATTTGGGAATGCGATCCAGATGAGGGATTTCAAATTTGACGCGGCTCTTTTGTCAGCATTTGTGGAGTGATGGCGTCCAGAGGCACATACGTTCCACCTCCCGTGGGGTGAGTGCACCATCACCCTACAGGACGTGGCGTATCACTTAGGCCTTCGTACAGATGGGGACCCCATTGGTGGCTGCATGAGGGATTTCCATACCCATTATGATCAGCAGCCATGGGATTTGGTGGAACAGTACCTTGGTGCACGCCCACCTGTTCAGGAAGATGCAAGGAATGAGGTATTCTCTATTCTCATGACATGGTTGCGTGATAGGCTGCAACATATTCCCCCGAATGCTGATGCAAATACCCTTCATCAGTATGCCAGATGCTACATTCTTTTGTTTATCGGCGGATACCTCATGCCAGATAAGTCGGGGAACCTTGTACATATACGGTGGCTTCCTCTGTTAAGGGACTTCACGGCATGTGTGCGGTTATCTTGGGGTAGCGCTGTGCTTGCCTGGACTTACAGGTCGTTGTGCAATGCTACGGAGAGGAAGACGACCGACATAGCGGGATGTGTTCCATTGATCTTGTCGTGGATATACCATCGCTTACCAGATTGGTCCCCTGTGGTTATGGATGTAGATGCGTGGCCATTGGCAAAGAGGTATGTGATCTAACTTCAGTGGCGGAGCCAAGGGGGGGCCAGCAGGGGCCATGGTCCCCCCAAAATTTTCAACTTTTTCATATATGTATATATAAAACATAATGTTAATGTAAAATTTGATAATTTCATACAATAATTTTAGAACTATGAATGAATTAATAAATAATATCATATAATTAATCAAATTTATTATTTGGACTAATATTTAGTAACAAAGGGTTATGCTATTTACACATCAAAATCAGTAGTTAAAATTAGTTACTAGTGTATAATACATATTAAAATATAAAATACACATTAAAAATGATAAAATTATATATATATATATATATATATATATATATATATATATATATGTATTTATGTATAAATACATAATAACTGATTTTAATATATAAATAGAATTGTTATAGTAGAAAACATATTTTCATACGTAATATCTAAAGATTATATGACATTACTCGTATCATAAACTATAAACTTTAAATATTAAATTATAAACGGTAAATTATAAATCCTAATAGTATAAAAGATAAAGAATTGGTTAATATTTATAAAAAAAAATACTTGGTAATATTTGTCTTAGTTAATTATAATAAAAACTAAAGCTAACAATATTGTAAAATTTGAAAAAAATAATACTGTGCGATCAATGTATATAATTTATTATTTTTTGTTTGTAGTTATTCAATAATATATAAAAGTATTGGCTAAAAATATAATATTAAACTGTTAATTAAAAATATTAAACTACTCAATAAAACGCTAGCCAATATATATTAAAGTACGACTTTAAGCGTTTCTCTTTTAAGAATTTGGCCCCCTCAATGTTAGAATTCTGGTTCCGGCACTGTCTAACTTAGTACGATTTTTAATTGTTTACATTTATATGATTCTTCGTTGTCAGTATTTAGGTTATCTAATTATGTGATATGCTTTATTGAGTAGATTGATTGGGTATCACCAGCCGGCTAAGGATCAGCAGGAGGGTAGGCTCATACAGTGGCGTTCTCGGTTGGATCGGGTTATTATGTCACAGGTAAACTTGAGTTTAATATATGTGTTGCTTCGTTTATGTTATGCTATGTTACTTATTATTTAGTATAACGTGTGGATTGAACAGTTTCGGTGGACCCCATATGATGCTCCCGGGATGCAGGCCCTAATCCCGGATTGGTTGCATTCACAGGCCGAGGTATACACTTGGAGATCTGCAGTCCCGGTGGTTTGTTTCAACTACGTGCACATTCATCACGTTGACCGTGTGCTCAGGCAGTACGGTGGAGAGCAACCCATTCCATGGGCACCGGTCGATGTGACGAGGTTTATGTTTTCCACAGCTAGAGGAGAGGATGTATGGTGGCCAGAAAGGCTTGTTGTTTGGTACGACGGATGGCGAGCTATGAGATCTCGGCCGGTGCTTGTGACTATACATCATGTGGATGACTTGCGGGGCACGCATGAGTATTTCGATTGGTATATAC
The DNA here is from genome assembly GCA_036250425.1 of Stylosanthes scabra. Lineage (NCBI taxonomy): Eukaryota > Viridiplantae > Streptophyta > Magnoliopsida > Fabales > Fabaceae > Stylosanthes > Stylosanthes scabra. The sequence goes on along the minus strand of JASCZI010211753.1, from coordinate 16,806 downwards.
GATCAACCAAAGGGGGGAGGTTCTTGTCTCGAGATGCTGATCTTGCTGATCCTCGATGGAACATTGCTCCGCTCGATCTCCCGCTAAATGGAGCTCATCCCAGAGACGAGTTGGTTATGCCAGAAGATGCACCTGCTCCGCGCAGGCGAGGTGCACATGATGTGGGACGAGGAGCTAGGCGACAGCTGAGGCAAGCAGCACCTGCTAGGGGCAGGGGCAACCGTCGAGACCAGTGGAGGAGAGAAAGGATGTTGTTGATGGGTGTTGTTACTCATCTTGACGAGGATCTATGGGAGGAGCAGGCTGAGTTTGACAGACAGGAGGAGCTGGCTGAGGATGATACATAGGATGAGCCGGTTGAGGTTGACAAAAATGAACATGCTGAGGTTGACCATGTGGACCAGTAAAGGGTACATAAATTCGTAAAATTCTGGGATCACGCCTATTTTCGTAATTTTGTTACTTTTTATTTACTAATAAAAAATTCTGAAGGTTGCTAGTAAAATTTTATTGTCCTTGATTTTTAGGTTCCCTATAGCAGTTTAAACAACATTTTACGTAAAAATGTTATTTGTATAATAAAATTAGCCACTAAAATTAATTACGACATATGTCATGGCCCAAATGGGCCATAATCGGCACATAGGAGAACCATCTTCAAGCAAGCCTAACAAATATAAATTCAATTTAAATGATGAAATTACAAATATTTTTAGTAAACTCACCAGTTTAATTATAAATAAAAGATACTACAATTAAATTTTGACAAAGACATAAATATAACTATGCGGTTGGGTCTTACCTGTGACATATGGAGCATGACAAGTTTAAGAAGCCGGTACTGACTATTGGATACTAAAGCTCACATACTCAAGTTTCCATTCCTGAAAACATTTTTTTAAAACACGGAGTGAGTTTAAGTGACCAGACAATACGTCTATAATCAACATAAGACCATATAACCAATATTGTCAAAATGCGGTTTATTTAGAAAGTAGTAATAACAAATTATAATATATACAAAATAAGTGAATCATAAGGGAATTCTCATACATAAATCAAATAAACACTTTGGGCGGTTTCACTTCTAAGTGTAGCCCTTTTCCTCTAGTATGCTTGTACAAAGTAACAGATTCAACTAGGGCCGTCAAAATGTGCGAACCTGTCGGGTCAGCCCGTTTAAAATTCGGGCTAAATGGGTTGAGACCGTTTAACCCGAAAAAAACTAGGTTAAATGGGCTAGCCTGCGGGCTAAACGGGTTGTTCCGTTTATTTTTTAATTTTTTCAAAAGATAGCACTTTTTCCTATATTTTATCTTATCCGACCCGAAAGCCCGATTCATCAACTAAAAAACTTTATTTTTTCTAAGTCTTTTGGCTAAAAAAAACTTTTTTTTCTCAAAAGTAATTTTTTAAATTTTAAAAAAAATTAATTAATTAATTAAACGGGCCAGTCCATTTACTCGTCGCGCTGGCCATAAATGGGCCGGGCTAGAAAATTCTAGCCCGTATAAAACCGGACTATACGGGCTAGCCCGTTTAACCCACAGACTAAACGGGCTGGGCCTAAATGGGTCAGACCCGTTCGTTTGACAGCCCTAGATCCAATGTGTGGCCTACACATTAGGCTAGCAACGCCTCTGCTAGCTGTGTCTGAGCTAGATACATCTAGATCAACGTCATAACGCCATTAAATGCAGTTTTCTAATACAAGTCTCCCAAACTAATTCAAAATAAAATTGAAAATATAGCAAGACCTTTAATATTTTAAATAAATAAAGTTTCAAATGACATCATATAATATTTCCTCAACAAATCCTTTTTTTTTTTTTATCAAACTCATGTTTCAATCATACTTTCAAAATCATAAAGAATTCAAAACATATCTAGATTTCGAAATAATTAGAAACTTCAAATTCCAAAAGTACGGGTTTAACCAAAAATCAATGTTCTAAAGTATTGCAAAGCACCATCAAACATATATAGTATCATGTACACATTTATAATATGAGTTTTAGAAAAATAATCAAATATCCAATTTTAATGAATCAATTGTCACAACCAAACTAAAATTACTTAAAGCAATTCTATAGATATAATTCAAAATTTATAATAGACATATATCAAAATAAATATAGTCGTAAAGACAAATAATTATAAACATAAATCCTACTCACAGCTTGATCCCAAGAGACCAAAGACAAACTTTGGAGGGTTGAAGGTGGTGGGTTCAAGACGGCAGGAAATGGGAAAAACATAATGGAACGACAACAACAACAGCAACCCCCAGCTTCAATGGCAGGAACAATGGTAGTAGAGGCGACCCCATCATAACTATCAACTCATTTTCCCTTCTTATCTTGAGTATATCTCTCTCTCTCTCTAAAACCTGGTTTATCTCTCTCTTTTCCAGCGAAACACCTACAGCAGCAACGACTTCCTCTCCCTCTCACCTCTGTTAACGACGACATCTAAAGTGAACAAGCTCATCGAGCCACTCTTCTCCCTCCTCCCTTTCTCTCGCATCTTCTCAGTCTCACTCTTTGTTTCTTCCTCTTTGTCTTAACCCCCATCCACATCTCTTTATGTATGTCGCGGTGGCGACGGCAACAGCAGTGGCTCCCTTCGCCAGTACTCTCTCTTCCCTCTTCTCTTCTCTTCTTTCTTTTCTTCTCCTTCTTCTCTCTCTCTCTCTTTTTGTTTTTTCTTTCCTCTTGTATCTCTCACTATTGTTTTTGTGTGTGTATTGTTAGTGGGTCTTAGAGGAAGAAGGAAAATATCTATTAAAGTTGGGACCCACAAATCTTTTTTTTTTCATTTTCATACTCTTCAAAGTTTAAATCTTAAAGGTAAATTTTATTGCACTGCTATCAGACCAGCTATGCTTTATGGTATAGAGTGTTGGGCGGTCTTAAGTGTGGTAGAGATAAAGAAGTTGAGATGGATGAGTGGACATACGTTATTGGATAGAATAAGGAATGAAGATATAAAAGTGAGAGTTGAAGTAGCACCTATTGTTGAAAAGATGGTAGAATCGCGTCTCAGGTGGTTTGGACACGTGAGATGGAGACTGACAGAGCACCCAGTTAGGAGGATGGATGAGATGGAAGGTGGATATAGGGTGAAATGCAGAGGAAGACCTAAAAAGACCATCCATGAAATGGTCAAACAAGATCTACGTGTAAATGATCTCTCTATAGACATGATACATGACAGAGCTTAAACAAGTATAAAGTAATGAATTTGATTAACCAACACATGAAAGAGAATGAAAAGATAGAACAAGTTAAAGAAATGGTTGTTCTATTTCAATAACTATATAAAAATGTTTATAATTGACAGCTATGATCTATAAATCATTGTTCTGAAAACTAAACCGGACCTGCCTGTTCAATCGAAAAAACCGGAAACTAGTATTTTAGCTGATCAAGTCCTATGCAAAAACTAGTGAGAAAAAGACTGGTTAGGAAGCCGTCCGAATCGGCGGTTAATAACCGATGAACCAGTAAAAACAGTAACAGTTTTTGTGGTCTGATCGATTCTTTTTTAAAATCTGAGATTTAAAACGACGTCGTAGCAATGTCTACTGTGCGCCTGCAGCACCGTCACACCCTCAACAACAACGCAGCCGCCTTCGCCGTCAGGCTCCGATCCTTGCACGCCACCATCCTCGCGGCTTGTCGTAGCTTCCTCAGCCTTGGAGTCTAATCTATCCACAAAGACGAGTGAGCCTACTGCAGATGCAGGAAAGCGCGAGTAGTGATGGTCGGCGGCTTGCTCAAGGGCACGACGCAGGAGAAATCTAGGCGGAGTCTCCCTCTGTTGAGTTTCGGGAATGGGACGATGGAAGGGAACTATGCAATAAGTAGGGTTTGAACCCATGACCTCAATCATAAATACCAACTTCACCACCACTAAGCCAAACTCATTATTGTAATGTGTTATGCATTTTTTGTATATATTATATAACGATGTATTATATTCTTTAACTAATATATCAAAATCTAAAATATTTTATTAAATATTATTATTTTATATTCACTTTTTCAAAAATTAATAATTTTTAATTATACAAAAGTATTAAAATAAACATTAAATTTTAATTATTTAATGTAGATATATAACAAATTAAAAAACAATTTTGTTAATGTATATATTAAAAGATAACTTTTTTTTTAATAATTCTAATTTCTATATTAAAAAATTAATTTTTTAAATATACACAATAATATTATTTTTTAATATATATATATATATATTAATGTCTATAACACTAAAAGTATTATTTTTTTAAATATAGATGTTGGAATTATTAAAAAAGTTTATTTCAATATATACATTAACAAATTTATTTTTTAATTTGTTATATATCTACATTAAATAATTGAAATTTAATGTTTATTTTAATACTTTTGTATAATTAAAAATTATTAATTTTAATAAAAATGAATATAAAATAAAAATGATACTTAAATAAACTTAAAAATAATATTTAATAAAATATTTTAGATTTTGATATATTAGTTAAAGAATATAATACATTGTTATATATATATATATAATAGGACAAGTTACCAAAATAACTAAAAGAAAACCAATATCATCAGATTACACTAAAACCAGAAAATTGATCAGATTGTATTATTTCCCATTTCTATGGAATCTGCGGCAGGGTGTAGAGATTTCTTGAATCCGTTGGACCCCACCACGGATTCAGAACAATTTGTAAAGCTTTGTATAGGATCTGTGGCACCCTACCACGGATTCGGTGTTAATATGTACAAAGGGGGATCCGTGGCACCCTACCACGAATTTAGGGTGAAAAAAAACCTATAAAATTCGTGGCAGGGTCATTCGGATTGAGAGTGTGAGGTTTTTAGAGAGAGAAGTGAAAAAGTTTTTAGAGAGAAGTCAGAGAAAAAGTTTGAGAGAAATTTCGAGTCTTCTTCATGGAAGAGCGATCAATCGAGGAGATTGCCACGGAGGACAGGCGGGAGATGTATCGCCTCAATGAGGTTTCACACGTCACCCATAACGTCCACAACGAGGTTAGTTTTTTTTAACGTATTAATTTAGATGTGATTTATTTGTTAATTAGATGTGATTTATTTGTTAGTTAGATGTGCTTTATTGTTTAGGGTGATTTAGTTTAGGTTTTAAGTTGGTTTACATTAGGTGTTACTGTTTAGGGTATTTTTAAATGTTATTAATTTCACTGTCACTTATTTACGGGTTTACGTGTTAGTTTCGTAACAGTATTCTGTTTAGCTTTTACTGATCGTTACGAACTGCTTTTTTTAGTCTGATTCAATACTTGTTCATGTTCAACGCAGCGTGATAGGTGTATCACCAGCGTCCGTCGGCAGATTGCGATGGGCCTAGATCCACTCAACGAGCCATTCGTGCAGCAGGCCGGTCTGCTCCCGGTTGCACGACTGACTGAACGCTGGTTCAAGATTGACGAGCCGCTCATCAGCGCCTTCATAGAGAGGTGGCGACCGGAGACTCATTCGTTCCACATGCCGTGGGGCGAGTGCACTGTCACCCTCGAGGATTTCGATACAGCTGGGGGTCCGCAGTGCTTGCCTGGTTGTACAAGAGTTTGTGCCGAGTAGCCAACAGGAATGTCGTCCAGGTGGCAGGGCCGTTGGATCTGCTGCAGAGCTGGATTTTCTGGCGGTTTCCCCTTCTTCACCCTTACGCTTTCGACCACATTCAGTGGCCATTGGCCTCCAGGTAAACCAATTTATTTGAATCGTTGTGTAATTTTTACTGATTTTTTTTATTTTATGCTGCTTGGTTAACATGTTTGTGCTATTATCAGGTGGTATAGGTATCTCCCCACTTCCGACGAGAAGGGGCCCCGACTGCAGGCTAGGAGGTAACTTGTCCCCGCTAATCGTTTCCATCATTTGCCACCCGACGAGATCCCGGTTGAGGCCACACAGAGACAGTCAGGTCCACATCCAGCGCGCCATGACGTGCCTCATGTGCCGGATAACAGGCGACCTGGGAGGAGGATGATGGTTGGGACGAAGACCACCGCTCAGGACTAACAGTGGTTGGGCGACATCATGGCTGAGGATGCGCCGGCCACACCACCGACGCAGAAGATTAGGTGCATGCCTGAGAGTTACGCACGTCGGAGAGGGGCGGGCAGACCCCGCAGAGGCGGCAGAGTCGGTAGAGGCCGCGGGGAGGGGGGTGACGCGGCGCCTACCCAGCAGACTCAGGGTGGTGCTAGCACCAGTCAGGCGGTAGAGGAGGCAGGGACAAGCTCACAGGCTTACCTCCCATCCACCCCCTCAGACCCAGGGGACCATGATCCCATCGACTATGAGCTCCCCGACGCAGCAGGTGTTCTTGGACGGGCTATCTAGCCCGACATTTCAGCATTTTATTAGCGGCGTGTTGCATGTGGGCGACGGTGGGTACAGGTCGGACACGCAGTTCGATGGCTCTCAAGTTCATCTCGACCTGAACGAGCCGTTGTCCGGTCCATCGCATCTCTTTATGGCTCTTGGTGGGACTCCTCCATCCGCAGCACACGTGCCGGGTGGATCCTGGGACATACCGTTTATGGAGTTTGCCCGTCTGGCGACTCCCCCAGCGTCACCTGCACTAGCTGAGCAGCCTGACGAGCCAGCAGCACCAGGCCAGGCCCGCAGAGCTCCACGTCGTCGAGGGTGCGGCACCGGAGGCCATATGTAGTTTTCTTATGTTATTTATGTGCTTTAATTTAGCGCACTACTTTATGTGTATCAGAACTTGCAGACATTTGTATTTCGTGTATTTATGTACATATTCGTATTTTCGTAGACGTCATTTATTTTTTTTAATCGCTCACGGCAACTTTCAATGATACGACGCGTAGCATTTATCCGCGCTAATTTTATTAAATACTAATAACAAATAAATATTTAAAACTAACTTCAAAAAAAAAAAGGTAGGTCTGGATCCGTGACACCCTGCCACGGATCCCTTAAAATTTGGTTAACACATCAATGAATCCGTGGCAGGGTCCCACGGATTTCATAGAAATGGCAAACGGTGCAATCTAATCAATTTTCTGGTTTTGGTGTAATCTGATAATATTAGTTTCCATATAGTGTATATAGGTAACTTGCCCTATAAAATATGCATAACATAATACAAGAATGAGTTTGGCTTAGTAGTGGTGAAGTTGATCTTTATACTTGAGGTCATGGGTTCAAACCCCACCTATTGCATAATTTTTAAATAGGTAAAAACTCACACGCTCATGTCATCAATTCCAGTCAGCGCTGACAAGGAAAACCTTTTGACAAAAGGGTGGCATCTTGATAAATAGTTTGAAAAGAGTGTCATTTTGGTAAATAATTTTCTAAATAGTGACAACCAAGTAAATTAACCGTGCTAAGGTGCATACAGTATACTAATGGCTACAATAGCTACTATGCACTAATGATGTGTGTGCATCATTAATGGTTTTAGGCCATAATTCTGTATGTTTTTAGTAGAGATTTAGCTTAATACTCAAGTGAATTTGCTTAATTATTCATTCATTAGTATCTTGAGTACTCTGTCTTATTTTTACAT
>JASCZI010211752.1:46169-57078 GCA_036250425.1 Stylosanthes scabra | reverse complement strand
GAAAAGTTGAGATCAAGCAAATCAAGTCTAGTGAGAATCCTGCTGATTTATTTACAAAAGCATTACCTCCAAAGAGATTCGAAGAACTTGTACACAAGATTGGCATACGCCGCCTCCGTCAATTATATTAAGATGAGGGGGAGAATTTTATGCACTGTACTCTTTTTCCCTTGATCTGGTTTTTATCCCACAGGGTTTTTCCAGACAAGGTTTTTAACGAGGCAGTGCTCATCATACAGGATATCGTACTCTTTTTCCCTCAGTCAGGTTTTTGTCCCACAGGGTTTTTCTTGACGAGGTTTTTAATGAGGCATATCCGTAATGGACGTCCAAGGGGGAGTGTTATGAATTATTGAGCCACCGGTTACTATGCGGCACTATGTTGCATAGTAACCCAATAAATCATGGCCGTCCATTCCTAATCAAGTTACTATGTTGCATAGTAAATGAATCATAGCCGTTCATTCCTTTTCATGTAATAGTAAATCTTTTACTATAAATAGGGCTATGATTTCATAAGTTTTTTATATCCAGAAACCAATAAGAATTTCATATTCTTTTTCTCTATAGCTTTCTCTCTTCTTTTCTTATATTCTCTCTTTTATATAGCTTTAGTTTTACTATAGCTTCGACTATAGCTTTGATATTATAACACAATGTTCAATTTGTATTTATTTGTGCATTATCCCCCACTTCAATCTCATAATTCCACCCATGTATTCATTGGTTTACTTTCATTCCATATTTGTCATTTCATGGAATGCACCTACAAATTAAGCAGGAATGGATGATATCCATTTCTTTTTCTCTAAGTATTATTGTAAACTGTAATTTCTCATTCTAAATTTGTAATTTAAATGGGATTAAAATAGTAAAAATTTACACTTGATAAATAATTGAGAAAAAAATTGAAAGAATCCATTTATAAAATAAACAAATTAAATATACCCTATGAATATAAAAAATAAGCTATTATGCAGCTATATATTGTATATATAAGAATATATATTTGATGTTTATGAGTTTTTTTTATTATAATGCAGTAAATAAATTTAATTATTCTATTATGAAAATTTTAATTATTCTTCTATCAAATGTTTGATTATTTTAGTAGCTTTTTTGTGACTGATTATTTTAGTAGTTGATTACTTTGAAATAATTATATGAAGTATATAATATATGTCATGAAATAATTTGAAGAAAAGTCTTCAAAAATCACTTCTCTCGAAAGCTTATATGGATATAATTACAAGAAAGAAATTATTTGTGAAGAAAGAGGAACAAACCTATTGAGCAGTTGATGATTAATTAATGACAAATTTGTTTAAGGAAGAAATTATTTGTAAAGAAAGAGGAACAAACCTATAGTGCAACTAGTGTAAACACAAGAACCACATTTTTTTTCATGAAGTCACTAACATACTCGTCCAAAGGCAAGAAGCCAATGAAGGGCATGCTTTCTTTTCTTTTCTTTTCTTTTCTCATTGATTTGAATTTTGGGCCTCAAAATTGCGCACCAAAAAGCTGCTGTTGGGGTGGCGAAGAGCATTTGGTAAGATGTGAATTGTGGTCCTAAGAATAAGATTGTCAACCATGCTTCAAAAGAGAGTTCTCCGGGGAAAGAAATTTGGAGAATATTTCCTTCTACTACACAACATTAGATAAATGTTTATCAAATTATTATTATTATTATTATTATTATTATTATTATTGATAGAGAATAACATTCATACAATGTACTATTAAAAAAAATAGTGCAAAGATTAAGGCTGAAATTCGTTGTACATATTTCAATCTTGGAATAAGCATCAACCATTTTGTGGGGTCTAATAATAAGAACATTATGAAATTTTTAAAAAATATTTAAGTATTTTTTCTAGAAAAATGATTGGGAGATCTAAAACTTAAGCCTAATTATAAATCTATTCTATTTAGAGAAACTTTTACATTTTTTATATTTTTAATATTTTTTAAAAACAACATTTATGATTGAATTCTTTACCTTTTTAGGTATTAGGCCTATAATTAGACTTAAATTTTAGTTTTCTCCATCATAACTTTTTTTTCTATATTGATACATATTTCATTTTTCTTTAGTATTGTAGTAATTCCACTCTAATACTCAAATTATTAATTTTCAATTTAGACTTTTCTTTCTTTTTTTATTTAGTATCATATAAACACATTTTTCTAAATGTTCAAATAACATTAGCCGAAGAAAACAAATAATATGTGTCTCATTGAGAATTGAATTCCTTGCATACAATTCATTATGGCTTTGACTTAAGCTTCTAGCATTTGTTGGCATCATGATGTGTGGCCTAACAAAAGATTATGGTATGCTATTTGGCCTCATCAAATAGGAAAAAATTCTATTGGGATAATGTCTATCTAGTTTAAAATGAATAATCTTTAGATTGTGGTTGTCCTTTTCAATGGTTTCTATCTATGTCTGTGTCTCTTTGACCTGTGATGCTAAGTTAGCCACATTGAGTTAAGAAGTCCGGAATCAGCTATAACTGACACAACCACAATTATTGTGAGGTATGGAGGTATAGTAATGTATAGAGGTCATTTCTAAAACTTTTTATGAGGATTTCAATTTGCACCATGTAAGATCAACCTTTAATTACCAGAAAGTGTTGCCTTACACCTAAGGTAATGGCCGAATAGCCGACCCCCTAAGGTAGGGTTTGGGAAGGGGGCTGGAATTAACACTGGAGACTGGGATTTAGTATTATGTATTAAAATTTCAGTCTTAGTCCTCAAAATTCCAGTATTTTGGGTACCTTTATTTTGGAGGGACTAGAAAACTGGTGACTGAGACTGAAATTTTAATAACTTTTTTACTCAAATACCCTCGCTTAACATTTAAGTTTCCAATATTAATTTTTGTTCCTTCACTATTAACTTAATTAAATCTCTATTTTTCAGTCTCTGTTTTATAGTAAATTTTAAACCAAACACAATAATAAATTTAATTCAGTCTCAGTCTCCCAGTTTCAGTCTCTCAGTCTCAATCTTTCTTGGTCGATAATGATTTCTTTTGATCAACGGAACTCTTTTAATTTTGGGTCTAGGCAATAGTTTTGAAAGATTGTCTCAGCTCGAATTTGTTGTAGTAGCAGTTGCCACAATTTCGTTCTAAGAATATGTGATTGGTCAATAGATTATTACATGCATAAAGTGAGATTCAAACCTCCAATACTTGGTTAACCAGATCGGGGAGCTAATAACTTTTTTTTTGGGATATTAGTGGACTAATAACTTGACCAACTTTAGTTGGTTAGGAAATTTATCACAACTCACAAGTATCACGGATCCATTTTTTATTTTTTATTTTCAAATACATTCTCATTTTTGTCATTGGTTTTTGCTTTTTGGTGACGGTTTTGGTCTTTGCTTCACAAAGCCAACATATTTACGTCACCCTTTTGCCATATGGGCTCCTGGTATTATTTTATAGTATTGGGCTGGTATTAAATTTGTTATATTTTGGATTGAATAATATAAAGTTTTTCGTCAATACCAAAAACATATATAAAGTGTTTTTGTCATTACAAAAATAAATAACGCCTTTTTGTTCACCAAAAAAGGTTTTGTTTAATTATCATAATTGTTTTTTTTATCAATAAAATTATCTTAAAATCCCCCTCCCTTCCAACAAAGAAAGAAGCATTTTCTTTCTGGTGTCTTAAAAAAAGGCATTTATCAACAATTCTTATGTATTTTTATCATTTTATTTGGACCACGTTGTAATTACCAAACATAACCCAAATGAATTATGTCTAATAGTAACAGTAACAGAAGATTCAGCTTGAGGGGGACCAAGGGGGATGGATTGATAAGGTAAGTTAATGTAGTTAGTTTATTACCGTTAATGTTTGTTAACACTCACACGTCATTGTCAAATAAAATGGCTACATATGTGACAATTATATATATGACCTCAATGTCCTTTTAATACCATATATACAACATCCTTACATACTCATTTAGTATATCATAGTTTGTTTAAATATCATGCTCAAGGAGATTGAACATCTTGGCTTCTTGTACTAGTAACATTTATCCTCTAATAATCCTAGGTTCGTTGAGTGACCCACACTCTTAATTGAAGTTATTTTGGATGCTTATGTTATCCGCAACACTCAAAAGCGTGGCTAAATTCCGGTGTCCAACAATGTCTATGTCCTCTGGCAGGCTGAAAATCATCAGCTTTAGGTAGAAGAAAAATTGGACATCATGTTATTAATTTGGACCACAAGTATCTCATTTTTCAAAAATAATTAATGTCTCTAGAAAATCTATTTTTATTTAAGGATTTATCTATCTTGTGTTTAATGACATATATTAAGATTACAAATTTAAATTTTCAATAATACATTTATTATTTTATATTTACTAAATATAAATATTTAAAACATTTTATTAATAATAAACTTAATGGGGTTAAGTTAAGTCCATTTGACTTACTTGCCATTCATCGTACCCTTAATTAATTCCTAATATAATTTCATGTATTAATATTTCTTTAAGTTATTTTTAATTTTAAAAGAATTTTATCAAACATAAATTTTGTAATTTCATTTATTAAAGAATACTTATATTTTGATTGACCAAATATAACTGTTATAACTTTTTTTTTAAAAAAAATATCTTTCATCAAAACTCAATTTTAATAAATCACTTTTGAAAGCAAGACTTTTATCAAATCAGATCTTATATTGATCATGGACATTAGTGAATATAATTGAAAAGTGGCCTCTTAGTGGTTGTGGAATGAGCACTTCGAAACATGATGATGATGGAAGCAAGGATGAGTATTTTAATCGTCATTAGTGATCTTGCTAATAAATATTCTAATTATGCTGATTAATTATTAAGGAAAAAGTACAATATTTTATTATATTAGAACTTAAAAAGTGTTAATACTTTCCAGTTTCCACGGCTGGATAATTGTTAAAAAGCATTATTACAAGAAACTTTAAAACACATAACATAGTAGAATTAGAAACTCAATATTCATTTCTTCAGCAATTCTATTTGTACACCAAAATCAGTCACTAAATCATACATGTATTTTATATTTTAATATATATTATACTTTAATGACTAATTTAATAGCTGATTTTGATGTACACCTAACATAACTCTTCATATATATATATATATATATCATCAGAGATTTGGAGTAGTATGCTCTCCTATCTTCTTTTTCTTTCTCTTTGAAAGATATGAAGTTAAATCCAAATTATTTAAATTAAACTCTCCTTTAATTAATCACCATGCAATAACCTAATCATAATAATAGAGCAATTAGGGTTGAGTTTGCACCAGGCTGTCATTGAGTGTGGCCTAGCCCATGCCAAGCTTGGGGCTAGACTCTCACACCTAGCTACAGCATTCAAGGATGGAAATCAAATTACATCATCAAACAGAACAAAATTTAGTAATATACTTTAAATATAAAAATAGGTAATTTTTTAACAAAATATCTATTAGAGATCAAATTTCCACGATGTTTTGGTTAAAATTACTTAGGAAAATGGTATATTTTTAGATTTAATGATTTTAATGGGAATTGATTCCTAGGTGTTGGTTATGAAAATCAAAAAATGACCGAAAAAATTTGAGTTTGTGGAGAAGGAACAAATTTGGAGAAGGTGGTGTTTCTCTAATGGTTTAGGTGTGGCTCAAGTTGTTTCTGGTTTATGTTTAAAAAAAATTCTATTGTGAAGACATTTAAGTGTTTTTTGGTGAGAATATTATCATATATAAAATTTTTTGTCTCTTATAATGTTTATATTGATTACATATCAGATTTTAATAGCACAAATCAACGATCAAAATTTAATATTCTCATTAGAAGATACTTTAGTGTCTTCACCAAAGACCTTCCCTATGTTTAGAATTGATGGTTAGTTATTGTTTTAGGAGCTTTGGAGTGTTCGTGCTGTTTTATGTCTTAGGGTTCGGGTTTGTATGGTGTTTTTTTTTTCTCCCTCACCTCTTTATCGGGAATTTTGTGAGTGGTGTACGTATCGAAAAAAAATTTAGCTATATCAGTATTAGTATTCAATATTATTTTAACAAACAATTTCATTTATATTAACATTAAGATAGTAGCATCATTTTATATGAATTATTTTCTATTATTTTGGATGATCTATTTTATATCTTTTTAGATAATTAATCTTTTACTATTCGAATGATTAGTTTTCACGTGTTTTTTATATAATGTGTTTTTTTTTTATTGACTAATTATTAGCTAATTTTTTATTAATTATTTAGCATTACTCATCGTACTAATATAAAATTATTTAATTATTCTACTATGGGCACAAAAAAAATATTCTACTCTATAAGATATTTAGTTATTAGTTATAAGATGATTTTAGGTGTAGACTTATTTTTTCTTATGAAATTCATCAAAATTATTTATTCCATATTTCCATGCCAAATAAAAATTTATTTCAGTACTATTTTTTGTGTTATTTAATATCGAAATAATTTTTTATTTGAGATAAAAATAAATAACTTAGTTGACCAAAATAGACGTACAAATAATATTATCATTAATTATATTACTATATTAGCGTCAATTATTTTGGTGATTAATTTTTGTTAGAAAAATAGCGGAACAACTTATATAAATACACGTGGGTAATGCTATTTGAATAAGTGATTTTGGTTAATTAAGTAATTTATTTTTTGCTAAACAAAATATTATTTTGGTATCAAATAATATAAAAAGTTGCACATAATAAAATTTTATTTGCATCGAAATAATCTTCTATTTAGATTAGAAATAAATGACTTAATTGAATTTAGTTGATTAAAATCACTTATTCATATAAAATTATTGAATACACATAATATAAGAAACATAAGCCTATGGTAATTTCATAATTTTTAACTCTTCATTTTAATATGTATATATTTTAATATAATTTTATAATTAAATCAACGCTAAAACTTAAAATCACTAGATTACCATAAATTTGAAGTTCGTGAAATACTTCTCATAAATTCATAACATATAGCAATTATTTACTACTTTTTTTTTGTTCGCAGTTGAAATTTTTTTCAAAACACGTTGAACATAATATTGCTACTAAAAAAATATCCGAACACAGTAAACTTTATTTCTCTTTTTTTGTTTTGAAATTAAAAAGAGATAAATCTAGTGACACCAAATAAACAAAAAATAGACAATAAGTTTAGGAGAAAAGTAAAGGAGACACAAGTCATGGAACTTTCATTTTCTTCAAATTGTTGCAAGGTCAAAAGAACCAAAATCACACCTGCCCCTTTTTTCCTTTTTGTATCTCTTCTTGGAACGAAACGAAAGCTATGCATTAAAATCCCAAAGTGCCAAAGTGGTTCCTCACATTTCCCATTCCACACTCAAAGAGAGCAGCTAACAAAACAAAGAAAGAAAAGTAAGACATTGATCTAATCTGAACCACCCCCCACATTTGTTTATTACTATATAAATAAATAACATACCCTCCTTCACGCACTTGCACTCACCATCACACAAAAAAAAAAGTTACAATAAAAAATAACATTTTTAATTAAAAAAAATTAGAGAGAAAAAGAAGAAGAAGGTGCATGCCCTATCGCTCTCAATCAAACATCAAAAAACAAATATACTTTTCTTTTCTCTTCTCAATTGAGAGAGAGAGAGAGAGAGAGAGAGAGAGAGTTCTTGTGTTTGTGTTCACAGCCTAGCTCGCAAGCACGCCAGCCAAACCCACGTGCCGCGTTTCGTCTTTCTTTCAAATTTCAATAATCCAACCCAAAACGCCGCCGTTTCATTCCCTACCCTGCCCTGCCGCACCATCCAATCTCTCCACCCTCTGGATTTTATCTCAAAGGGTAGAGAGAGAGAGAGAGAAAGAAAAAAAGGTAGAAGAAACAAAGAGAAAGAGGAACAGAGAGAGAGAGAGAGAGAGGTTTCTGTTTTGTGATGTAGAGAGAAAGAGAGGTTTTTGAATTCCCCTAAATTAAATGCACGCGTATAACAGGCTACCGAGCAGTGGCCACTCCTCGCCGTCGCCGCCGCCCTCGCCGTTGCGATCACCCAGACTCCGACACGGTAGGTCAAAAACAGGAAGGTTTTCTCCGGGACATCCTGGAGGCGCCGGAGGAGTTGGACGCACCGCCGCGCAGCGACTTGCGTGGTCGTTTCTCTCCCTGCTTTTGCGGCGGCAAGGGGTTTTCCTTTTCGCGCCGTTAATCTACATCTCTGGGATGCTTCTCTACATGGGCTCCGCCTCCTTCGACGTTGTTCCGGTCATCAAGCACCGCCCTGCGCCGGGCTCCGTTTACCGTAGCCCTCAGCTCTACGCCAGGCTTCGCCCTGAGATGGATGCTGATAATTCTTCTGCAGATGCGGTTAGTGTTTGTTAGCCCCCTCCTCAGATTCGATTTGTTTTGCGCATTCAATGGATTTCAAATCTGTTATAAACTTTTAGAATTTGTTGTTTGATAAGTTGTGATTTGCTTTTGGCATTGGGAGATGGAATTGTGTTTTATAAATTGGAGAGTTTCGAGAGTAGGAAGATGTAATTTTGGAATGCTTATATTTCTTTTTCTCTTTGGATGTAGAATTTGAATGTAGCTTCTGGTTATTTATGACTAGTTATGTAGTGTTTTTGTTGTTAATTGCTTGGTTTGTTTTTAGTTTTGATGATTTGCTAGTGGGGACTAGGTAGGAAGCCTTTAAGCTTTCTGATGAATTTTTATGAAATTTTGCTACCACAATTTTGAATGCAGTGTAAGGTGAGTTAGATTGATGGACTGCTGCAGAACTACGCGATAGCAGATTGAGCTAGACAGCTAGTTAGCCTCTCGTTTTGCATGTGATTTTGCATTGGCTAATGGCTACTAGGGAGCTGTTTTTGATGAATTATCTGTCTTTGAATTTTGTGATTGTGATGTGTTAAGAGTTGTCTTGGTGGGACTTGGGAGATTTATTGGACCGAGCTTGTATTTTATTAGGCATTTTGAGAGAAGAAAACAACTAGTTAGTTATGTCACACATTTGTTGTTGACTTAGGTCATTATTAATATAGATAGGAAGGAATGCATTTCGTTTAAGGGTCTTTTTTTTTTGTCATTGGCTATATAGGACATTTGATTCCGATCATGCATCTTTCTTATCTAATTATTATTCTTCATCTTTTGAAAAGTTGAATCTGTTCTTTTACCTAATTTTCTTCTGAGTACTTTACAGATCTTCATACTCCAAAGTTCCAATTCCCTCTGCTGCTCCTCTTTTTCATTCTGTTGTTTTTGCTTTTAACCTATTTTGGCTACTTTGCGTGACAAGCTAGTGCCTTCCTTTCAGATATCAACAATATGGAAGATTCCATATAAAGGTGGCGAGTGGAAACCATGTGTTAACAAATCTTCACAAGGTAAATTATGCTTGTATTTACGCAAGTATATGCTGTCATTTCTTTTTTCTCAACTATGCACAACTTTTATGTCAAAAGTTCTAGATCTCCAGCTAATTTATGAAGTTGGTCCTTCTTATCTGGATACTGTATGTTTGATCAATTTTTATGTTATCAACAGGCCTACCGGAATCAAATGGATACATATATGTAGAAGCTAATGGTGGATTAAATCAGCAGAGGACATCGGTTAGTGTTTTCTTTGCATTCCTTGTTTTCATATGTTCTAAGTACTTATTTTAAGATTAATCTTAACTTGTTTACTTTTGTGAATGATGTTAATATTTTGTAGATATGCAATGCTGTTGCCGTGGCTGGCTATCTCAATGCTACCCTTGTGATTCCCAACTTCCATTATCATAGCATATGGAAAGATCCTAGGTTAGTAGATTGGTCTGTTTGGGTGCCTTTTAAATTATGTTATATGTGTATTTCCCTTTTTGTTATTGTCAATTGTTCAATAAAATTTATTTCTAGATTCTTCAAGAAAAAAATTAAAAAGAGAAGAAAGGGAGGTACAACTACAAGGAGGATAAGAAATACTTAAAAATCTGTAAAAATGGACCTATGTCCATCAACAATTTTATTCAAGTGAATTTCAGATTGCCACTATTCCCAAGAAATTTTAATTTAGTTGAAATTTTCCTAAAAATCTAGACAGTAAACTAGCCAAAAGCCATTCAGGATTAAGTCTAGTGTTTCAAGAGATATTGGTAGTGAGAAGGATGAACTGAAGAGATCTGGGTTCTAGAATACCGAATAATGGCCATAAGTGGGTCGTTCAACTTGCCATTGATGAAATTTTTTTCATAGCAAAAAACTGATCACTCTCCTATTACGGCCTTCAAATCAATTTCATACACAGATTTTGGCTGAAATTTTATGCAAAAGTTAAGCAAAGCCAAAATTGGGCAAGTTTAATAGTATCTAACCAAGGTGTTAACTGTTAAACGTGAACAAAACAAACTGAAAGATGCGTAAGAAATTGATTGTACAACTGCATATACAAAATCTTCCTTTGAAACATTATTTTCTAAAGAACTTGCATATAAATGCATTTTTATATTTGCATTTTGTATCTGAAACTGCTTTCTGGTGAAGGTTTATCTTTCTTTGTCAATTATGCACTAGAAAAATTACAACATCTTGAAATCCTGGTATCTTCACTGTAGATCATAAAAAAAATTAGAGTCAGGAAATTCTAGTATTTAATATAACATGGTAGTTGTTAAGCTGTTTCACCAGATGAAACATTATATCATGTTCATAGTTTTGAAATAATTTGTCTTAGTCAAGCCCTCAAGATATTTTGTTTTAAAAGAGACTAAAGTAATCCATATTTTTTCTCATCTTCCAGCAAGTTCAAGGACATCTATGACGAAGAATATTTTGTCAATACCTTGAAGAATGATGTGCGAATAGTTGACAGGATTCCTGAGTAT
>JASCZI010211752.1:0-24184 GCA_036250425.1 Stylosanthes scabra | reverse complement strand
TTACCGGTGGCTTTTTTTTTTTTTTTTTTTTTTGTATAGATGTAAATAGTATACGTGAATTTTATTAAAAATATGTAAGAGTTTTTATTTGTATTTTATTTAAATTTTTATGAAGTATAAAAATAAAATTTGTATTATAAGAGAATCTTTTATTTTTATATTAATTTAAAATATATCGAATAACTTTTCTTATTATTATTATTATTATTAAAAGTAAAATACTATATATATATATTTATATATTCATTCATATGTTTTCATCTAATAAAAACATATGCCAATTACAGAAATTTTAGACGCATAAATAATAAAGTTTAGTATAAAAAATTTGAGTCACACAATAAAAAATAATAATAATTTTATTAGAATTGAGACATAGATACGTGTACATGTGCCATTATCTTTTTTATTATTATTATTATTATTATTATTATTATTTGTAACCACTTTCTCTTCAAGTTCAAATAAAGGGCAGCGGCATTAACATATGTGTTTGTGTTTCATCTTTCACTCTACAAATTAAATGTTTGGGAAAATGTAAAAGAATGGTGAAGCTAGCTATATTTATGTTCTCTACTAACTCAAAACATTATAAATGAGTAGGAACAATTTGTTTGTGTCAATTAATGATCTCAAGCAACATAACGTTACATCTTACAAGGACACGAAATCAATCGGTCTCATCAATATAAAATAAATACATATTTACTATTATAATCAAAATTTATAAATAATATTACTGTATATAATTAATTAAATCTTATATCCACATTTATAATTGTTGAAAATATAATCATTCATGTATAAAGCCATGAACAAAAAATATAAAAATGCAGCAGTGATTGATTTTTTATGCTGTATTGTTGGGTTTGGTTGAAAATAGTGTGGATAAAAAGTCCTATATCGCTTAATGTAAGAAGTGTGTGTGAGTTTTTATGTTATAAATAGGGGCTTAAGTTGAGGGTTTCAAGTGCACAAAGTCAAAGTATGACTTTTAAATTCCTTCTTGTACTTTAGAGTTCTTCTCTTGTAAGAGTGTGGAGGGTGTAGTCATTGAGGGTGTGGGGAGTGCTTGGTGTCGGAGTAGAAAATATTATGGTGTGGTGTAATATCTTTAATTTCATAATATTTTCTTGGTTGTCGTTTGGCAACGGCCGTGATTTTTCCCTGTTTTTGGGTTTCCACCTTAATTCTCTTGTGTTGGTGATTATGTTATTGTTCTTTCCTTCTTCTCTATTTTAATTTTTCATGGGGGCATGGTCGCTATGGTTCGGTGGATGTAAATTCTTAGTATGCTCTGTGGTTGCAGTTTTTGTGTGATCTTCCACATCAGAAAAGAATTATCCTGTGCAGTGTCGGAGAATTGTTCGTGGTAGCTTGGTTATTGCTGTGTTGTTGCAATGGAATCTTTTTCAAGCGCCGTGAGGTTTGATATAGAGAAATTCAATGGAAAGATGTTCTTTGGCTTGTGGCAAGTTCAAGTCAAGGATGTATTGATACAATCTGGGTACACAAGATGCGGAAAATCTGGGCATATTGTCCGGGTGGAGCAAGTTCGGCAAAGGGCTCCGAAGTCGCTGACATAGCCTCTCTGGCTGAGGGATATGATGATATCCTCTGAAATGTTGAGAGATGTATCCTCGTGGTAGGTCCGCAATACCATGGAACAGGATGAGTTGTTAGCGGGTCCACAATTACACATGAGCATTGGTTGGCAGTTGATGCAAGTTGTGTGATGGTGGAGTTATGTCGATGGCTGAGGAACTTCCAAGGAAAGCCAACATGGAAGTGACACCATAAGGTCTCAGCAAGATTTGTTCGACATGTGCCGAAGAAATTCTTAGAATTGGCTAATTCTAAGTGGATGCACTTTTTATAGTGGAGTGTGATAGCTATTGAGCTATGATTGTCGGTTTTGACGATGTCATTATTTTCAATCAAGGTGGAGATTGTTGGGTTTGGTTGAAAATAGTGTGGATAAAAAATCCCACATCCCTTGATGTAAGAAGTGTGGGTGGGCCTTTATATTATAAATAGGGGCTTAAATTGAGGGTTTCAAGTGCACAAAGTCAATACACATTGTATGACTTTTAAATTCCTTCTTGTACTTTAGAGTTCTTTTCTTGTAAGAGTGTGGAGGGTGTAATCATTGAGGGTGTGGGGAGTGCTTGGTGTCGAAGTAGAAAATATTGTGGTGTGGTGTAATATCTTTAGTTTCATAATATTTTTTTGATTGTCGTTTGGCAACGGCCGTGGTTTTTCCCTATTTTTGGATTTCCACGTTAATTCTCTTATGTTGGTGATTGTGTTATTGTTCTTTCCTTCTTCTCTATTTTAATTTTCCATTTGGCATGATCGCAATGCCCAACATGTATTCATTAAAGTTTGATATTGTTATGAATAAATTTGATTATTCTGATATAAATATTTTAACTATTTTACTGTAAAACATTTGATTTTCTATTCTGTGATTTGAAAAAAAAAAAAAAAAAATCCCAGAAACAGAGCCTGCCATGTGGCAAATTTGTGTAAACTGAACCTGATAGTTTGTTTATTGAATTATAATCATGTAGGTCCGAACACAATCATGTGGTTCACTCATGTTTTATTATGCATTATGATTATGGTTTCATGTTGTTCCGATTGAAACTAAGTCTTATACTTGAATGACTATATAGTCAAGTTATATATACATGTAATAATGTAAACATAGTGTTGGGGCTACGGACACTCTTTTCAATTCACATTCTTCACAAATGATGATAGTGGGCCTAATTTGAATTTGAATACTCCAAATATGTATTTTTTTTTTCTGACTATTACAAATATAATTATTCAACCTAGATGGTTTCAGGGCTAGAATAGTACCTAATGCATCAGTAACTCAATAATTAACGATAAAATTTTAAATGGATCTTCGATTAGAAACGAATTAGTTATTAGTCTATTAGGATGAGAGATATCGTGCTAAATAAAAAAATATAACTATTCATATAAGATATTTTAGAAAAAATAAAATCATAACATAGGAAGATCTAGAATTTAATTTTTATTGACATAAATTTCTTTTAATATAACATAGAATTAAAAAATTTATACAAAAATTTACACAAACTGAAAAAGAGCAAGAATTTTGTTGGAAGGAATGTGTTAGAAATATAATTATTCTTATATCTTCTGTCCACTCAAACATTTGGGTGAAATGATATCATGACACGTGCACTTCTAAAATATATATTTGGGTGCTTAGTTATTATTTAGTTACAATATCTTAATTATCTTAGAGTATTATTGGAGATGAAAGAGACCTTGTATTTATAGGTAGGAACTAATTAGGAGGAAGTAACATTCATTGTTGTAGCAAAAGCTTTAATTTAGTTGGAGCAGCCACCAACAGCATTCAAAATGAATACGAGTTTAAACGGAAATAGTAGAAATCTTGGACAATATGTAAATATTAATTAACTTTTTATTAATTACTTTAATTTGATATCAAGTGAAAAAAAATATAAAATGGTTAGAAATCGAAGAGAGTAAGTACTTAGTTTAATATACATAATTTTGATACACCGATAATAAAAGAAAAGCAATTCTATATTATGTACACTCAATTACTAGTAAAAAATAATTACTTTTTATATTATATGCATCAACAGTCATATAAACAACAAAAAAAAAAAAGTGTAATTAAATTAAACATACATTTATGAAAAAAAAAATATAAACTCTCTCTCTCTCTAGTAGTAGGTATGAAAATTCATGACACTTATTATTCCGAAGAAGCAGCAAGATATTCAAATTATTGGCTCACTCTCATAACTTTGTGTGAATCCATGCATTGGGTTTCATTATAGCGACTCTAGCATATATACCAAGATTTCTCTGAATACGTTGTAATATAAGCTGAGTTATAATAATAATAATAATAATAATAATAATAATAATAATAATAATAATAATAATAATAATAATAATAATAATAATAATAATGTAGACTACTGTAGTATCTGGTATGATGTGTTTTCACATTGTATAAATATTAATATTAATTAAGATGCAGTATGTGAAGGTGACAATACTTCAGTTTTAGCCGTAAAAATTAAACACATGCAACCCTTCTGTGCCAACATCTAATAACAGAGATGTGGCTAACTTCTCGGGCAAAATGACCCAAAAAATTATTGAGATTAGATATAGTAAACTTTTGACAAACATGTTTAGAAGAAAAAAAAATTGAATCTTTCTATCTTTCAAACTTCGGAATCTTACGGTTTGGAGAATTTTTCCTTTGGAAATGGCAGAAAATGGGGACAACACTTTTAACATATAAAAATTAAATTAATTAGTATTGACTCATTAATCAATAATTGAGAATCCTCAATACATTCAAAGAAAATTCAAAACAAAATCAATAATCAATAATTGAAATTTGGCTTTTAGTATTTACTTAATTAAATTGTATAACAAATGTACCACTGTTGTGCATGGCATCCAAATGTGCCCTATCAGGATGCAGCTCCCTTTCTTTCTTTTTTTTTTTTGGTATTGAAACGGATTTTTTTCTTTTTGGCATGTTATCTAAATTAAATTAAATTATTCAGAGGGTGGTGTTGTGGGTATGTATTATTTTGGGCTTGTATGTACTATGTATGGACAATTTTGGATGCGGGGGAGGGGGATGATTTATTGTACAAATAGTTCATTAATCTCAATCCTAAGATGTACCCAAAGTTGTATATGCAGAACCTCTTTCATCCCACTTCACGTGGTGGTTCTGGGAGACATATACTTGTTGAGAAAAGTATAGGAGATATAACGAGTCAAATGAGTTTATTTCTGTGTCATAGTTTTTAATTTTTATAATTTTTAAGTTTTTTTTTTTTTTTAATTTTGGATTCCCATGGTATCTTCCATCTCAATAATTCAATTACTAAACTACCGCAAATCGGATTCTAGTTAAGGGTTTGACATTAGATACTAGGTTAATTGGTTAGTCTTTTCTTCTTCTCTTTTGCTTTTGGTCAACAGTTTATTTTTTTGGGTTAACTTTTGGGCAATAATTTGCCTTATCTGTTTTTTTTTTTTTTTGGATGATTTGCCTTATCTTTTTTTTTTTTAATCTTAATATGGCCTATTGTAACCTCAGCTGTTTTGATGCTCTATTTTTTTGATGACATTTTGATGCTCTCATTTTTGGGCCAATTTGATGCTTTTTGTCTAAAATAACTGGAAGAGGAAACGGGAGAGACCTATAGCATGTCCTGTGTTAATATTTTTGTTTTGGAGAAGGCAAAGTCCTGTGTTTTTTTTTTGGTATTCAGGCATGTCCTGTGTTAATTAAAGAAAACTAGCCCATTTATACCCCCAAAAAAAGCCCACCCCACCGTATTTCAAGCGAGATCTTGGCATGTCATGTGAGGGGCAGGGGGTCGATTGAACAGAAAAATAAAAACATAAAAAGAGAAGAAAATTCATCTGCGTCTAAACCCTAAAGTTAAACAACCCTTGATGTGGCTGAGACTTGTCCAATGGCAAATCAGTTTGCCTCTAATGTGTACCCCACAAAGTTTGACTCTCTTTGGTTGGAAAAAGAGAGTTTCTAAATGTCATGTGTGTGCCTTTAGGAACTGCAATTATTTACCGTTCACCCATTAGACCAAAATTTAGGAACTGCAATTTAGAAAAATACAGTTAACCAGCACATCTACAGTTCATATATTAGATTAAATAAGACCCATGAATGCCTTTAGGTTTATTTGATATATATACTCATGACATCTTTAAAAACACACCGATAGCAAACATAGACGTTAGTTTGACCCTGATCAAGAAAAGAAAAAAGCAAACAAAGAAAATTGGGATTGGATTACCAAAAGTTGCTATCAATTGAAATTAGCTTGTGTTCTAAACAATTGCCCTCTTCACCTCATTTTTTTTTTTGTGGAAAGAAAATTCTCATGATTGTTTTTCTATGATATGGATACTGGATTGTATATGACTAAGGGAGGTATGGAGGATTAGTTCCAACCTTGCAGCTACTTGGCCAGTTGAATATCATTCACCAACTAATTAAATACTAAACCACAAATTAGCAAAATAATCATCCAAATTTTTTCTTGATTGATTTTGTAAAGTGCAATTAGATGAGCAATTGTAAATTGCACCCAAACAAAGCCAGAAATTTAACTTCAGAAACCAAATTATGCGTTCAGGCCTATCGAATCAAACAGCACAGAACAAAATCATAATCATGATAATAGCAGAGGCAAATATAAAAACTCAGCAGAATTTGTAACTAAAAATATAAGTCAACAAAGTAGCAATTCCAAAAGACAGTAATAACAATAATAAAAACAAAACCGTTCAAGGAAAACACATAACAACACTTTTTCCCCAAATTAAAACCCTAATTTCAATTAAAGATAACAGAACATAGAAAATCCTTTTGTTCTTCTCAGTACCTCCTCTGAGCACCGCCGAATCCACCACCAGGGCGGCCAAAGGGGATCTGCTGAACGGGAACAGGATCAACCTGAGTAATACCAGGGATGTCAGACATACCTAAACCTTGAAGCATATCAATGGTTTCCTTATCGACCTCGATGTGCTGAGTGTCGATGGCGGAAACATCAGGAACGAAGTCCATGCGGCGCTCCCTCTCCTCTTCTTGAAGCTTGAGCGAGATTCCTCTGACCGGTCCCTTCTGGATCCGCTTCATGAGGTGAGTGGAGAAGCCGGCGATCTTGTTGCGGAGCCTCTTGGAAGGGATGAGTGCGACTTCGGTGAGAACCTTCTTGTTGGTGTGGAAGTCGAGGGTCATGCGAGAGTAGTACCTCTCTATCACTTGGCGTGAAGATTTCTTCACTGTCTTGGTTCTCACGCGCCCCATTCTCTCTCTCTCTGGTTTCTTCTTCTTCTTGGTTTCTCTGTGTGAGTGTGGGAGAGGCAACGAATGCAAGAACAGCAACGCAAGAGATGAGAGAATGTGGAGGCAGGCTAATATATTATGTGGGTAATTAGGGTTTAGGCGCTTTGGATTTCCTCATGGTGGGTCGGGTTTGGGCTTTTAAAAATACAGCCCAAATTAGTATCTTTGTTTTTTGGTCTGGATATAGGTGAGATTTGGGCTAACGTTGGGCTTGAGCCCAGTTCCAAGCTTAAAAATAAAGAAAACAGTACACGACCAAAACCCAAGACAAAAAAATGTGAAACTCAACTAAATGGTGTCCAAAAGTCAACCAAAAAAAATGGATATACTATACGTTAACATTGTAATCAAATTAACTAATATGTATTTGTGTATAAATATATATATTGTTTACTTTATTTTAAATGTGTATTTTTTTTATTTTAAACATGTCCTATATAAGTATCTGATCTGCTAGTTAATTTTTTGGGTATAGATAGCATGTTCTTTTATTTACAAATATACTAGTATTAAATTATAAAATAATCTATTATTTCGGGTTTGAGTTTTTGAAACTGAAAATAAATAAATAAAAACAAAGAAAATAACAAAATCATTAGAAACTGGTTACCTATTTCATGGGACCTCTGTTAGTTAGTTAGTTAAAAATTTTATAATAGGGCTTGATGAATACTTTGGTTTCATCCAATGATAAATATACATATACATATATAACCTTTTGATAATAGGTGGTACATTTTTTTTTTTTTTTGAACATTGGTTTAAAAACCACTCTAATTGTGTATATGATATGTATATGTTTGCAGTGAGTGTATGTATATCTTATTAAAATTGTTTGAGTCTATCAATTTATATGATAATTTCTCACACTTTTGGGTTATATGTATAAGATCATTTTATCAATCAATCCAATCAAATTAACCTAATTTTAATAGAAACCATTTTTATTATCAAAGATGTGCATTATATATTATGTAACTTGATTATAAACTTAAATAAATAAAATACTTAATCATCTAGCATATTCCTACTTCTCAATTCTACACTACCAAGTACCAATCATGCGCTTTAAAAAAGGCATATGTGTTATATATTGAAATTAAAAATTTGTTCAAATGTTAAATGATTTCTTTTTATAATACTTAAATTCATTAGAAGTTAACTAATTTAAAGGAAACTATATATCTCTGAGATCGAGTTTTGATTGTTGGGTTATCTGCAATTTTTCTGAGAACTTCATCAATGAATTAGTTACCCAACCGAAGCTCATTGAATAGTTTGCCTTGAAACTAAAATAATGAGGAGTGATCGTATATATATGATAACCAAATTTGAAATCTTAGGTATGACTGAAATTAAACTGAGAAGTCAATAATGCTGCGTCGTTAACGGGAATTTGGGGTGACAAAGAAAATGCCTTCCCTAAATCAAGTTGACCTAAAATTGGAAAGGTGTACTGAACAAAGACAAGGACCATACTTTTAGGTTTTAGCAACACTGACACTCTGACATGTGATATAAAAGGTACCACCTACATATGCATAATTCCATCGGATTTTTTTTATTTAAATAAAATAAATAACTAATTTATTAAAATAGGTTCAGGTGGGAGTATTTACCATTTTAGGCACATCCCTCGTATCTCGAGCTCTGCAAGCCCGAAATGAGGTTTTAGCGTATATCGGGCCTGCAGAGCCTGAGATACGTATCTCGGGACTGCAGAGCCCTAGATAGCCTCAAAATACCTCTATATAAAGGGTCCTTAGCAAGTTGGGCACACACCAACCTCTTCCACCTTAACACGAGTTTGCTTCCCAAAAAACATGAATATTAGTGATTTTGTGGTTGTTACTCTATATCCAAATGGAGAGATGGGAAGAGATGCGGATGAGATTTGGTTTCGGTCCGTAAGTCCTGTTGTGTTTCAGATGCAACCCGTCAATAAGTTGGAGGAGTTGAAGTCTGTTATTCTGCGCAACATTGGGGGCTGTCGGCGCAATGTTAGTGAGACGAGTGGCCTACCGGCTGTTGAATCTTTTCCCTCCTAACCAGTTCAAGTTCAAGATTTTCTGGGTCGATAGTGATGCGCACGTTCGTGCGATGTTCGAGTTGCACCGTCGGTATGGATCTCGAGAGGTGATGGAGCTGCTAACTGAGATGGAGACCGTGAATGTTGATGCAGGAGGTCCATCAAGCTCATCCCGAGGTGGGCCCGGTGCTATAATTGCAACGCCCATACAGATTGCGACCTCGGAGGGGGGTGACGACAATTCTGACGAATACTTTGTCGGCAACACAGATGAATCAAGCGAAAGCTCTGACGGCTCAGAATTTGTCCCGGAATATCAGGCGAGGCAGGGTTTTTTGCTTCCTGCACCAAGCCCGATACCTGATATGTCATCCGTGGGTAGCCATTTTCACACGTTAAATCTGGATTATATGGTAGAAGAGCAAAGGGAAGGATTTGGTGGGGGCGGCGAAGATTATGATTTAGATGGAGGATCAGAGTTTCAAGTCGGGCATCGATTCAGCACGCGAGAGGCTGTGCATATGGCTGTAAAGAATTATAACATAAGGAGGGCTTCTGAGTATAGGGTGGTGAAGTCTGATCCGTACAAATACGTCTGCCGATGCAAGCGATATGATGCAGGGTGCCCATGGTGGCTGCGTGTGGCCCTGCGAACGAATCTTGGATATTGGTATGTATTTAGTGTTTTTCCATATTCCACTATCTACGTGTTATTTTAATGTTAGTTAGTTGACATCGTGGATATTTTTTACGAGCAGGGAGGTGCAGAGGTTTGGTGGACCGCACGATTGTTTGGCACCGTCAATGTCCTCCGATCACGCTCAGTTAGATGGCAGACTGATCTGCAACTTCATCTTGCCGATAATAAAGGCCAATCCTTCCGTGCGCATTCCGGTGTTGCAATCCGCCCTTCAACAGAGTTACTCCTTCATGTCGTCCTACAGGAAGGTTTGGTTGGCCAAGCAGAAGGCAATCGCGAAGTTATATGGTGACTGGGAAGAATCATTTGCCATCCTGCTGAGGCTACTGTCTGCATTATAGTATTTTTGGGATGACACACCGGTCGATTTGCAGGTCGGTCCTTATCACGAAGGGGACATGCTGGACCAAGAGAGTTGCCAGTTCGACAAGGTTTTTTGGAGCTTTCCATCTTGCATTGAGGGCGTCAAACATTGCAAGCCGTTTGTGTCTGTGGATGGAACCCACTTGTATGGGAGATACGGTGGAGTGCTTCTAATGGCCATTGTGCAGGATGGAAACAGCAACATATTTCCAGCCGCATTTGCCGTTGTGGAGTCCGAATCTACCGAGTCATGGTCTTTCTTCCTTAGGAATCTGCGACAACATGTGATCAAGAAGGAGGGTGTTCTTGTTATCTCCGATCAGTCGCCTGCGATCCGGGCCGCGCTCGATGCAGCGGGTAGCGGATGGCATCCTCCAAGTGCGTACCATGCAATTTGTGTAAGGCATCTGGCAAGTAACTTCATGAGCAAGTTCAATTGTAAGGAGGGGAAGCGACTTTTGATTAACGCCGCTTATGCATCCACGGAGCTCGAGTTTGAGGACTACATGAAAGGATTTGACAGGCTCAGACCAGAGATGAAATCGTGGGTGAGTCGGTTCAGGAACGGGTTGTGGCTTCAGTATTGTGATGAGGGACGCCGGTGGGGACACATGACGACGAACCTTTCCGAGTGCATCAATGCCGTTCTAAAGGGTACGAGGTTCCTCCCGATCTCGGCGATTGTGCGGGCGACATATGAGCGATTGCAGCAACTTTGGGTTAGGAAGGGGCAAGAGGCACAGGCACAGGTTGTCGTAGGTAGTCAGTGGAGTCAGTATCTACTGTCCGAGATCGAGAAGAGTAAGGGGGAGTTGCACAAGATGAGGGTAACCAGCTGCGATCGGAGATCCTCTACATTTATTTTTGAGGAGGTTTTGCCAATCCGATACTCGAGGCAGAGTTCATATCGAGTTAATCTGCGGCAGAGGATTTGCGACTGTGGAAAGTTCCAACAGCTTCACTTCCCTTGCAGGCACGTGGTCGCATCATGCGCCGCAATTGGCATTGAGTGGGGCACTTATGTGGACCCCGTGTACAGAACGGAGTCTGTGTTCAGTATGTATAGCAAAGAATTTCCGCCTATCCCCGATGAGCGGCTCTGGCCTGCGTGGTATGTGGCAACGATTAGGCCAAACCGAGCCATGCGTCGTAAATGCAAAGGGCGGCCCGTTTCTATCAAGATTAGAAATGAGATGGATTTGGTGGAGCGCCAGGAGAAGAGATGCGGACTTTGCAGGCAGAGCACACTCGATCAGGTTGCCCTAATGCCCAGCACCCCGAGGATTAGTAGTTTTTTTTTTTATTTTCCATTTGTTTGTTATCCGGTGAATGTCATGCTTATGTTTGTTTGTATCCTTGTTACGTTCAAGTTTAGTGATTTTGTGTATCGGTTATGTAATGTTTAAATTTCATGTAACTTGTTATCCTTTATGTAATGTTTAAATTTCATGCTACTTGTAATCCTGATTTAGTTGAAAGTGACAGATACCAAACTGGAAATCACCAAAGCTAACATAAATATATAAATAACATAGTTCTGTAACGTACAAATAAATATATACATCACAAAGTTCTAATACATCGAGATAAATATGCCATTAACAAAGTTCTAATACATGAAGGTAAATGCAAGCACAAAATTCTAATACATCATTTGACCCACAACTCAACCTATCCTAAGTCTAATGGTCTCCTCCATGGGGATGCCTATGACCTCCGGTACCGCACGGCGGAGGTCTGACCGCCCGGGTAGTGCGACGGGGCTGTGGTGCCTGTGGAGCCTCTGCTGACTGGGGCGGATCCACGGGACTCTGCCGTGACTGCGTCGCCGACGGGAGTGGTGCACTATGCCCGTGGAATGACTGGCTATGATACGAGGATGGTGCCTGATAAGATGGTGGAGTCGCGTACTCGGAGCCAATGCGACTCGGATCGAACACTGGAAACCCGATAACCGAAGGAGATGATTACGGTGGGAACCCATAGTACATGCTGGACATCTGCTGGGGGCGGCGGCGGTCGGGGCGGGGCATGGGATGATGATGCACCTGCCGAATCATGACCGGCCCGAGTCATGCGGTACATTGAGGCAAGGCTGGCGAACTCGGCTGGAGGGCAGGTCGACATATGGTATAGCAACTCATCCAACCCTGTGTGCTCCTGAGTATCTGCGGTGAATGGGGCTGGATGGTCGGGCCCAATCTCAGGCTGAGAGGATGTCCCTGCACGGGCGGGAGATGGAAATGCTCGAGCAGCATCAGCCGAGAACGAGATCATGCCCGATGGGGACATGCTCGGGTCCTGCTGATCATCATGGAACTGAGCCTCACCATAGTCAACGGGCTCGTCCTGACGGTCATACTCTCGCTGCTCCTTCTCCCGCTCCTCATCAACGTGCGCAGCCGCACCCACCTCCACCATCCTCAATCTCCTACGCTGATCACGGCGGCTCAACTTGCCCCTCACAGGCGCTGCCTGCCTGGGCCTAGGCTCCTGCGGCTGTCTACGGCGAGGCGCTGGGGCATCATCCGGCATGAAGAGGTCGTCCCTCGGGTGCACGGCCGCAGCAGGTATACCAGCAGGACCCAAGCTCCATCGAGGGTCAGCCAGATCCACTGCGCGCGACAGGAATCTCCCTCGTCTGGCAACGCGCGCAAACCACTCGTAGTACTGCTGGGTGCCACGTGGATCCTCTCCAAAGTGCACAGTCACTAGAATCTCAGGGGACCTCCTGCGTTGCCACCTTTCGTACCACGTGTTGAGCCGCTGTGGCCACCACACATCGTCCCCACGGCCAGTGCTCGACATGTACCTCGTCACGTCAACGGGCAACCATGGGACAGGCTGCTCCCCACCATATTGCCTGATCACCCGATCAATATGATGCATGTGCACGAAGTTGAAGCACACAACTGGCACTGCTGACCTCCAAGTATATACCTCCGGATGTGCTCTCATCCAGTCGGGTATAAGGGCCTGCATCTCGTTGGAATCGTACGGAGTCCAGCGGAACTGCGAAATCAAAACCGTCAAATAGAATCAGTGAAATCGAACAACACGATTGTTAAAGTGCGAAATGTAACTCAAGCCTAACGTGCTCCATTGACACCCGATCTAACCGAGCTCGCTACTGCAACAGCCTACCCTCCTGCTGATGCCTAGCCGGCTGCTGAGCTCCAATGAGCCTGCCCATTACGTCATAAAAGCATGTTAACTACGGAAAATATTTAAAAAATTAAATAAAAAAATAAAACTTTGCATTAATACCTCTCGGCCAATGGCCACGTGACCTGATCAGCTGCTTGTAATGAAAACTCAGGGAACCGGTGATAGATCCATGATAGTATCAGCGGGACACACCCAGCTATGTCTGTGGTCCCCCGAGCGGCTGCATTGCACAGCGACCTATATGTCCAAGCTAGGACCGCGCTGCCCATGATAAACGACGACATGCAGCTAGGTTCCTCAGCAATGGGAGCCATCGTATATGCTCCAAGTTGCCCGACTTGTCAGGCATCAGATATCCCCCGATGAACAGAAGGATATAACACCGGGCATACTGACGCAGTGTAACCTCATCTGCATCTGCGGGCATATGATGCAGTCGGTCGCATAGCCACACCAAACGAATCGAGAAGGACTCCTTCTGCGCATTCTCTTGCACAGGTGGTTTGGCACCAAGGAACTGCTCAACCATATCACATGGTTGCTGCTCATGATGGGTACCAAAATCCCGCAGGCAACCTTCTACGGGATCTCCATCAGTACGGAGACCCAGGTGGTACGCAACATCCTGTAGGGTGATGGTGCACTCACCCCACGGCATGTGAAAGATATGAGTCTCGGGACGACAGCGCTCCACAAATGTAGAAAGGAGCGGAGCGTCAAACACAAAATTCCGCAGCTGGATCGCATGTCCAAACCCGGCCTCCTCCAAGAACGGCAGCAGCACATCAGGAGCGGGCATTAGGAATGCACATCTCTTGGGAAGTAATACTGTCTCCCTCTATATGAACATAACCATAAAAAAAATAAATAACAAGTGCAAAACCATAAAAACAAAATAACAAAAGCATAAATAAAGAAAATTAGACGGTAATACTAAATTAAATTGCAACACCCGTAAACTTAAATTACAGAGCCTAATGACAAATTAAATGAATGGCGATGACAGGTTACTCTAATTAGGTAGAAATACTAAATAATCCAAACCACATTGCTATAATAAATAAATATCTACATTAGTATTGTAATTAAAAATATATTATAATTCAAACTTTGAATTATCCTAATTAAATATGAATCCATAATTAATGACCCTAATTACTTAATGACACTAATTACATAACAATTCTAGATAATACTATCAAATAAAGTATAACTATCAAATTAAATCCTTAATTAATGACCCTAATTACTAATGACAATAGTTACATAACAATTCTAGATAACTCTATCGAATAAAATATAACTATCAAATTAAATCCGTAATTAATGACCCTAATTACTTAATTACACTAGTTACATAACAATTCCACATAACACTATCGAACAAAATATGACTATCAAATTAAATCACACCATAAATCCCTAACATGACACTACTAGTTTATTGCGGAGGATAACTAACTAGGGTGCCGGCGATGTGCCACTCGTCATTAAGCCTGTACAACCCTTCCGGGTCCTGCGGGTTAGCCTGAGGGGCTGCGGCAGGTTGATCGCCTTGTCTGGCCTCAGATCTCCCACGTCCGGGTGTTCTAGAACGTCCCCTTGGAGCCATATCGAACAAAAAACTCAGAAATAATTTTTTTAGCCTAGAATGGTAAATATAAAGGAAAAAAGAGTGCAAATGAGGAGAGTCTCGGGCTCTGCCTCCTTATATAGAATACGGAGCTATCTCGGGCTCTGAAGTCCTGAGATACGTATCTCGGGCTCTGCAGACCCGAGATACGCTAAAACCTCATTTCGGGCTTGCAGAGCCCGAGATATGAGGGATGTGCCTAAAATGGTAAATACTTTCACCCGAGCCTATTTTGATAAATTAATTATTTATTTTATTTAAATAAAAAAAATCCTAATTCCCTCAGTTCTTTTTCTTTTCTTCTTTTTTTATTAAAAAAAAAAATCTTACATTAGGCATTTAGGCTTAATGTCCATGAATATCATATTTCCTTATTTCAAATATTTTTTCTTTTTGAAATAATTTTTCTGATTGTATTATTTTTCATGTTAGTTTATTTTATACATCTTTTGTATATAATTTTTCTTTAAAAAAATCTTATACATAAAATATAATATATATATAAAAAACAAGCTATATGGCCAATAAAATTTATTATTTTACGTATATAATAAGCAAATATTTTAAATATTATACTCATATTATTATATCACATTTGACATTCATCATATTTTTAGTCTCGAAGAATTTCTTTATATAACAATATTATAATATTATATGTACACGCATAGAGCATTCATTTCAATAAAAATAATTCTTTTCTTTATTGTGATTCAAATTTTTTATGCTCGACTTTATTATTTTTATAGTTAAAATTTTTATGTTACACTTCATTACTTGGCACATGAGCCTATTAGGCGCAAAAAGTCATGAATGAATATATGGATATACGACTAGATTTATTCATAACAATATTCTATAAAACTATATGACATAAATATTTTAAAAGGAAAAGTTGGAACAGTTAGTTGTACAGCCACTTCCATTAACTATCTTGATGGAAGAAACTCAAAAAACTGATGGTGGTAGCTGACTTCTTCATTGGCACAGAATTTCTTGGATTCGCTCTCCGACAAGGAAATGAGGCTCTTATTATCTTCTTCTTCATCCTTCTTGTTAAGTGGAAAAAGCTCGAGGGTTCGAGGATCCTCATTATTATCATCCTCATTTTCTTTACTACTACTTGGAAGTTGAATAATCTTTTGTGTTATTTTTGAAGCCACCGAAGAAGTAGTTGCTGCTATGTTAATGGAGGGAATCATCTTAAAGTAATCCATGTTTCTACACTCATTATCCTTCCTTTCGAATTCCTGCAAATTACACACACATACATGCATAATGCTAAAATCAAGAATATATCATTTGAGATGCAGCTTAAATGATATTTGTCTTTTTTTTTCCACGTAAATTTTGAGTTCGAGCCTCTCTCCTATCATATTTTTACTAGAAATAAAAATCTAAAACATAGGAAAGAAAGAAAAGAATGATTTATATATTTTGATTTGCATGAATTATTTGTGAACTAATTTATAGACGGTACAATATATATACCCTCCCCACCAAATTTGAAATTAAGATATGTATAATCATAAATTCATAATTATGACTAATTAACAATGTCCAATTATTATTTGTGATATATTTTTGAGATGCGATAAAATTTTAAATTGTAATCTACAGTAATAATTATCACTAACCAATTTCTAGACCTACCAAATCATAATTAAATTGCAATCTATCTAGCAGTAGTAGTAATACTCATCACTCCAGCGACGACAAACTTTTGAATTCAAGTGCATGCAACTACTAAAAACACCACTATTAATTAGGGCTAGAATAGGATTTAGACTCAACCCTAATCCTATTCGCAGGTTAATTTTTCCGTTAAAATTCAATCATATTCTATCTTCGAGTTTCAAACATGCCAACCCTAATCCTAACCACACTCAATTCACGGGTGTCCAATCCTACCCATGGGTTTTTAAAAAAATATAATATTTATAAATTATTAAACAAAATTGACTTTCTATACATTAAGTTATTAAGTTTTCAATTAAATATTTTAATTTAGTGGTTGAAATTTTTTTATATCATTAAAACGTTATTGATTTGACACTCACTCCTACCATATTTTTTATATAATTCAACGTATAAGTGCGAGTTGATCAGGTAAGGTAAGGTAGGGTAGGGCAACCGGCTCCGCTCCCAACCCTATCCGCTGCGAATCGGGTTGGCAACCCTACCCAATCGGGTTGGATCGAATTGGATACCCAAATTGCTATTGCCACCCCTACTACTAATGTAACAATAATTTAATTAAGGTGACCATGGACTCCATGCATATTGCTGTCCTGTAATCATTTGAGTAACTTGGCGAATAAGTTATAAAGGATGCTACATAATTAGTATAATTTATTTATTATTTTTTTTCAAACACTTAAACAATAAGTATATTTTTATTGATTGATGTAAAAAAATATCCAAATACAATAATAAAATGGAAAAGTATAGGTAACTAATATTTTTTTAACCAATAAATCAGCCAATAAAAATTAGAATATCCGAAACCTAAAGTAACTAACAATAAGTTAATTTTATATTTTTTAGAAACAGAACATTCAAAACCTAAAAAAATAAAACATTCAATTTAAATTGTTGGCTAATGTAGGTTGAATTTTTATTTGTTACCCGAAGATTGTAATAAAATGTACGTGTTAGCTGAAATTATTGGCGGAAATAAATAAGAATTGTTGGCACTTAATCATTTGTATACCATGTTTATATTTCATGAACAAAGCTAACAGAAAATAACAACAGACCTGATCTTCTGCATGTTCACCACTAGTGCAGTTCGTCTCTTTAGCTTTCGATAACCCTGTACCCAAAACCACACACCAAATATCACATAAACCCATGCAATCCGAAGCCCTATATATCAAAACATTGTTGGATAATAATTAGTTCAAAATTCCACTTTCTTCTCTTCAATATCATTTAAACCTTTAACATTGAAATGCAACGCGTATAAAAAAATGATCTCGTAATTAATTATTATGTATTTATATTCATTTATACATATTTTGATTTACATAATTTTAAATTAAATAATCTTAGCCACCAGAATAATCAGATTTATCATAGTAAATAATTAAATTTATCATGATATAATAATTAAACTTTTTCGTAATAGGATTATAAAAAAATTATAGAATATCTTTAACCAATTTAAATGCATATAAAAAATCAACTACAAAATCAATTATAAATATAAAATATATATTAGAATAATAAAAATATACATTTTAAATAACTTAAACATACATATATTCACATGTGCACAAGTACATATATAATGACTAATTTTTTATATTAACATAATATTTTCTACATATTTTTATACTATAGTTAATTGGTAACTTATGATTAAAATATGTCTTATTATTGGTTAAGCACAAAACAATAAGCACGCATATTATGTCACCACATACATTAGACACAAAAAAAAAATACAAAGTTTACAACCCTTGTATATATAGATAAAACTATTAGATTGTTCAAATCATCATATATGTATCATTATTAAAATTTATGATAAATTATAATCAATAAACTTTTGGTCAATGGAAACCAATAAGAGATAAAAGTCTAATGAAATAGGAGAAGCTCAATCCATAAAAAATAAAATCTAAACAAATAATTGTATTTTAGATTTGTTGGTTAATATTGACTACCAAAATATTGATTACCTAGATTTTCTCTATATAAAAATGTATATTAAAAATGAGTTGTATTATATCTGATTTGTTAGCTAATTTTTAGGGATGTCTGGCATATATATTAACTTAGATATTATATTAATCTACAGTGACATAGATATATTCTAACAAGAGAAAGTTTTGGGAGCTAATATTAGGGAGACAATAAAGAGCCAATATTAATTTTTCTTCTTTTCTCTTTTTCCTTTTACCACCCACTAATTATCTAATTACACTCATGGACTCCCTATGAACTCCCTAACGTTGGTTCCCTAGCATTACTCATTCTAACAATCGTTTCTCTCATCGATCACCTGTACTACTATACTTACAATAACAAATGTCACTTATTAATCTAATTGAAAAATATTTAGGATCAATACTTTTAATAAAAATAAAAAACTGCTTAGTATTAACAAAATACAAGACAAATATAAAAGAAAATTATTGATCATCACCTAACAGTATTAGTCCAAATTATTATAGTAATTTCCCATACAACGTGTTACATATTTTTGTTTCTTATTACCTTGGGCAGAACAAGAAGCAGTTTCCTCCGTCTTGCCGGCACGGCGGCGCTTCCTTCGCTCCCTAGCCTTGTGATTCTGGAACCAGTAAAAGACATTCTTGCCCTCAACATTTCCATAGCGTCTCAGCTTAGAAGTTATCTTCTGGATTTGTGAAGTGGAAGGAGTCTCAGTTCCTTTTCTGTACAATTCCTCAAGTACCCTTAACTGCATTGGTGTTGGACTCCACCTTGTTTTTTGCCTATGATTATTATTATTATTATTCTGATGCACCCCTCCTCCATTATTATTCTTTGTCCCTTGTTCTGCAATGTAACTTATATCAAATATCATCTATATAGTAAGTTACGGAATTCTTACTTTATAGCAGGCAATGTTATATTTCTAGCAAACCCCGTACATCTAACTCTGCATGTGTTTTATTACACATAAAATTAAATTTAATTATTATCTACCAAAAATATATATGTAATATATTAATAATATATTACAATAAGCTAATACGTAACAGTAATTTCCAGTCCTAAGAAAAATGAAATATATACTTGCTCCGAAACAGTTCTATTATATATAATTATGTACATAATAATAATTAAAAAAAATTACTAACGGCACTTGTTAAAAACCCTAAAATTTTTTATAGATCTAATGCATTAAAATGTATAAAAAATGTAATAAAAATTTTATAAAAAAGGAATTAAGTAAAGGTATTTTTTAAGAACACTAAAAGTAATTTTAGAAAAAAAAACAATTTATATATCTAGCTAATTAATACATTAGAAACGCGTCAAAGATGTAATAAAAATTTTATGTTTTTTTCTTCTTTAATAAGAAGACTTGTTAACAAAATTCTTTAAAAAAATGTTAATAACATATAGATTTTAGATAAATGTGTATTAGTTATTCTATAATAAGATGAACAATTTCAAATGGAGAAATTAAAAATCTAATAGAATAAATGTATATTAGTTACATATTAATCAGATGTATCTCTTCTTCATATTTAGTAGAGTTTCAAGTAGTGGAAAAAATCTAATTAATAATATTACTTTTGCAAATGAACAATTTTCTTTATTTTACCAAATAATTTTAAGAAGAGACCTTTTTTAATAGAAAAGAATAATTATCATATTGATCCTATCTAAAAAACAATATGATATGGTGATGAAAAATGAAATTGGCTTACCAGGATAGTGATTTAAAGTGAGGAGATGGAAAGAATGGGTGCAAGCACAATAAGATTGTGTTATTGATGTGGTAGTGAGTTTGGGAACGGCAACAATGGAATCAAGGGTTGAGTTAGTGGAAGAGTGGAAGTTATTGATGGAATCAGACATGTTAGAGAAGAAGAATGGTAAGTATTGTTTGAATACTAGCTAGGGTTTTGGTGTGGGAGAATATAGTGGAGATGGAAATCTATATTTTATTTAAGGTGGATACTATCATCATGATTTTAAAATAATTTTCATAGGAAGATTTTTTATTTTGACAATTGGATGGTAAATTGAATGGTTAGATTTTAATATATATAAAAGTGTTATCTTCTTAAAAGTGTTGCTATTTCTTTTTAAAATGTAACTTTAATTTAAAGGTTAAATCTTCATATGAATATGATTTCCATATATTCATTGAAGTACTTGCCTTTATTTAATATACATTTTCTTGTGGTTTGTATTGTATTTTATTTAATTCTACTTATTATTTTTATTTTATTTTTTTTATAAATTTTCATTAGTTTTTAATTATATATTTGATTTTACTGTTTATGATTTCTGTTCGTTTTCTCTATAAATTCGTATTCTTTTTTATTTTGAGATAAGTAATAATGGAGGGTGGCACGTGTAAACAATGTGCGCATAAATAGTGAATCACTTGATTGACCGAATTATTATTTAATCACCTAAAATTATTGTAATTATTATTGTTAGTTATTACTATGTAAATATGATTTTGAAATTTTTTTTCCTTTATAATTGGCCACCTTAATTTTATTTATTTATTTTGGTTTAGATGGATCTCATCTACCAGTTGGCATTTGCCAAATTTCAAACCACGGATACAGCATATTAACCTGCAGTATGATTTACTCTTCTTAAAAGTCTCACACTACCTGATTCTGAAAGGCTTTTTTAATAACAAAAATGGTAACAGGTTTTATTTGTCTCAATGCCATGGAGTATTGTACGTGCTTTTTGGTTAGTACAAGGCGACTCTAAAAGGAGAGCAAGAGACCTTAGCGTGCCCCTTCGACATTGCTAGAGCCATCAGTACAAAATTCAAGTCTATCTCAAACAAAATTATAAAATAGAATATACACCATTTCCAGTCTCTCACCTTTCTTATTTTGGATTTGGCCCACCCTTTTGTACTAAAATTTCATCTCTCAGCAATTGAAAAACTAGAAATATCATTCCTATAACTAGCTGTCGCTGTCGCTGATAATAGATTGCAAAGTTGATGTACAGTACACAATGGCGGAACTAGAAATTTAATCCCAAGGGGACCAAATTTTATAATAATTTTTTTTCAAAATTTATAAGAAGTAGAAATTTTGGGAGGATCATGGTCCACGCTGGTTCATGTAGCTCTGGAATGATAGGTGTTCATGATACATCAATTTTAACCTGACATATTATACTCGTAATCTATTTCAGCTGATTATAGGAGTTGATGTGTCTAATTTTTCAATTAAGGTCGTTTTGGAATTTTAATATGATTAGTATGTGAAAAAAAAATAGTAAAGGGTGTTTACTCAATAAAATGACATTACAGAACAAAACACATATATCTATCACTGCAGTAACTGGGTATGTCCTTGCGATGTATTTGTTTTTGGATTATGTATGAGGCTGGTTTAATTTGCTTATGATGTGTGTCTGATTTTTGTAAGTGGTTTGGTGTTGTTTAATTGGCACATCATACGTTGATATGGTTCTGTAAATACTTTCTTTTCGTGGTCGAGTTTGTAATTAAATATCGGAAAAAAAGCTTTGCAATAGATTAATGAAAATTAAATATTACTTTGACTTATAAATCTTTTTAACTTAAAATTTTGCATTTTGTGTGTCAATGTGACATAGTCTAGTCTAGTGAGTGATTACGTCTATTTTTTTAAGTTTGTTTGGACTAATTCAGTGTCATGATGGGTCGGGTTTGGGCTTTCATATATGTCCTGTTACGTTGGTTTGCACTTAAGCCTAAATTATAATGTCCAAAAAATATGCCTAAATTATGTAGGCCTTGGGAAAAAGTTCCAATATATAACTGGATAAGAGTTGAGAAGGGTTGGGGCTCGGGCGGGGAACTGGGTTTTGGGTCGGATTGTAGGGCATTGCCAAGTCAAAATAATAATTAAAAAAAAAGTCCAATTACTAAGAATTAAATAGAAGTATTTAAACTATATCCTTTAGTCCACGTGGTAACTTGTAAGCGGCTTGGATTACTTAAGTGTCTAATTTTGGATTCAAATATTAAGAGCGATATATATAGAAGGGGATGTGGTCACGTAAAACTCTCCAAAAGAGACACTCGAAAATACGTAGGTAATTAATCTGCGTTTATCGAGCATATGATACTCTAAAAAAAATAGAAGTATTTATGCAGAAATTCAATGAAAAAAAGTATGCAGAAATTGATCTTTGTTTGGAAGACATTATTATTATTGATCTTTGGGTTGATTAGGTTGGAACAATTTGAAAAGCTAGATTCAAAAAAGGGAAAAGTTTAAGGATTATCAATTTTTATTATATTTGACCATCAATGTTAGCTAAAACAGACATTTTGCTTATGTATTTTTTTTTAGAATTAATCTACTTATATTATTGGACACCTCCATACACCTCATTTACAACACGAAAAAATATAAACACCAACACAGAAATTTATTTTTTTATTGATATTTTTATTGTTGCGTATTGTAAATAAAGTGTACGAAGGTGTACAATGATACATGTAGTATTATTATTTTTTTATATTAACCAAAATAAAAATAAGTTAGTTGACTAATAATTAGTACTTGCTAAAAAATAAATTATATACTGACTACATATATAGTATTACTCTTTGAATAAATCCAATTCAATCCATATATATATTTGATATAAAAAAAATCAATATAATTTAAATTGTTACGATTTTAATTAATTAGATTTCGATTTGGATTTAATTGTATAAGCGATTTTAATAGGGTAGGTGAGTCAACCATGCTAAGTCATTGACGGAAAATTGGGGAGACAAAACTATGTCTTAATCTAACTCAAGTTGCCCTAAATTTGGAAACACAAGGACTATGCTTTCAGCTACATGCACGAAAACTCACACGTGATAAAAGGTATACCACCAGCCACATATATACCCTGACTTCTGTTTATGAATATGAAATCGGCTTTGCCTAAATTAAAATAATATATGAGATATCTGTTACAATTATTGAGTGTGCCGGCATAGTAACCCAATAAATCATGGCCGTCCATTCCAAATCAAATTACTATGTTGCATAGTAAATGAATCATAGCCGTTCATTCCTTTTCATGTAATAGTAAATCTTTTACTATAAATAGGACTATGATTTCATAAGTTTTATATATCCAGAAATCAATAAGAATTTCTAATACTTGCTCTCTACAGCTTTTTCTCTCTTCCTTTTCTTATATTATCTTTTATATAGCTTTAGTTCTACTATAGCTTCGACTATAGCTTCAATTTTATAACACGTTATCAGCACGAGGCTCTGATCTATTTTCTCCGAAGCATAAAGCTATAATCAGGTTTCTCCGAAGTAAGTATTAATCTATCACCATGTCTAATCTCTCTCGTCTCGAATTTGTACCCCTAAATATATCCGGTAATACTTTTCTATCATGGATA
Source organism: Stylosanthes scabra (assembly GCA_036250425.1). Lineage (NCBI taxonomy): Eukaryota > Viridiplantae > Streptophyta > Magnoliopsida > Fabales > Fabaceae > Stylosanthes > Stylosanthes scabra. The sequence continues at coordinate 275 of JASCZI010211752.1, read as the reverse complement.
CTTGATATCAAAATTCATCTTAATTCAATGGGTCTTGGAGACACTATTGTGGCCGGAAAAAGTGCATCCCAGAAGGATAGTGCTAAAGCAATGATATTCATTCGTCGTCATCTTGACGAATCCCTGAAAAATGAATATCTCACATTGCAAGATCCTGTATATCTATGGCAAACCTTCATGATCGGTATAATCACCAGAGGACGGTTATACTTCCTCGTGCCCGTTATGACTGGATGCACTTGCGTATACAAGATTTCAAAACCATCAGTGATTAT
>JASCZI010211751.1:4581-50341 GCA_036250425.1 Stylosanthes scabra | reverse complement strand
TAAAAATTATATATATATATATATATATATATATATATATATATATATATATATATATTAGTTGTATTATTTTTATTATTTAAGAAAATGGTGTTTTAGAAGTGAATATGTGTAAAACAGAGGAAGCTTTTCTTTTTTTCCAAATTTATATATTTATTTTTTTTGAATTTTTATATATTTTCTTTTTTTATGTTGATTACAAAATTATAACTAATAAATACTAATTTTTTAAAATGCTTCAACTTAGACCGATCAAATGGAAATTATAAAGGTCAAAATAACTTTTTTTTTGTGGAGTCATCTAGATATAATTTAGGAATAACTCTAGGTGTATTAACATTCATGCATTCATTTATTTGTTTTCATACCTAATACGTTCACACGTCAAGTACAAAAATAATAAAATTTAATGCATAAATTTTGAATATATACAAAAATAATAAAGTTTAATATAAAAAATTTAAATTAGAACAGAAAAACTTGAGTTATTTTAGTGGAATAGATGTATATAATTTAATTAGTATTCACCGGTCACCCTTGTGTTTCTTGTTCATAATTGATTATCCAAAATGACAACATAAGAGTTGCACTAGTTAAGTGAAAATTACTGTCTTTCATTAAATTAATCCCTATAGACACTATTAATTAGGTACTTTTCTAATGTTGACTAAAAATCTATCAATCATACACTGATGAGCCCACCTTAATTGGGAATGATCAGCATTCAGCATGCACCAATTGGAGGGTTAATGATACGAGAGGAAAACTGATGGCGTTAAGGAGCCCTAATTAATGTGTTCAAGTAGGTTTAAATTTGAGATTATTGTTATCTCAGGTTAAAGACTCACCTGTCAACACATTTAGTAGCGCGATTCGGATCTGATCAAATTCAGGTTAGTATTAGAACGAAACTCTGAATAAGGAGCAAGTAATCCAAAAAAGAATTCGATAGGAGAGAAAAAATTCAATAAGATTTTAGGGTTTAGAATTTAGGATTTAGGATTATGGTTTATGATTTAAAATTTATGATTTAAAATTTATAGTTTAAAGTTTAAGATTTAGTATTTAAAATTTAAAATAATTAATTTTTATATTAAAATAAAATAGTTATCGATATGTTTAACATATTTTCAAAATTTTGAACTAAAAAACTTAGTTTTCGAATAGATGGGGAGAGACAATAGAAAAAGAATAATAAATTTAGATTTGTTGGGTGTAATTAAATCATTTAAATTTTGAAAAAAAAAAGTAAAGGAAAGGAAAAAAAAATTAAAGATATCTAGTTGTACGGTAAACAAAGTGAGTATTAAGTTCATTACATTCTATAGTTTGCATTTTTTTTTTTTTTTTTGAGAAAATATGTCCTTGACATACTTGAAACTACGTTTTCATATATTCCAAGCCTGATATATAGTACTCTTATGCATTATAGAATTCAACAGTAGCGGAAAGTTTTCGCCAGATGTCACAGATTATAAATTTGAGAATTTTACGATGAAGAACTGATTAAGTGAATAGAACGAATTGAAGAGAGATATACTACGTGTAAATTTATTTTAAAAATTATTAAAAATAAAATAATATATTCTTTTGGATAAAATCTACATACCGATGAGAATAAATTTTTATCTTTTTATCTTTTGAACTGTTCACCATATCGTGTACCTTATAAATTAGGCTCATGTATCTTTGCCAACACCGGATTTGATATTGTTGTATGTGCAATTGGCAGGGTAAGTCAATTAAAAAATTTTCCAACCATAGATTGATTAGCAGCAAAAAAGCTTTATTAATAAAATGGTTGAATTATGTAGTTAATTTCTATAATTTCACTAAATTTATAATTAATTTTTTATATTTTACTAATTTTCAATTAAATCCCACTATGCTAGTTTTAAATTTATAATCTGATAAGATCTTAAATGTAAGACAGTAAATAATATGGTATATGTATAATGAGTGATGAAATCCAGCAACAGAAAGAAATAATTCTATGTTATAGTGTCCAGCAATAGAATAAAAGTCTAGAAACAAGTGTCTTGAGTAGTAAGAAGTGACAAGAATTGGAACAGTATAAAAGAAAAGTAGAAGAATATGAAAGAAACGAAGAAGAAGTCAACACAATAGCAAGAATAGTGAGGGATCAGTCAAGAGTATGAGACCACAGCAGAACCTGTCAATTATTAGAAGAATAGGCAAGAATAAGTAAGCAACTAAATTAATTACTAAAAGAATATGACGATCATCAAGAGAAACCAGTCAACAAGAAGAAGGCAAGGAGCCTGAGAGGAAAGAAAAGGAATACCATAATTTCACTGATGATGAATTCCCCTTCCAAGTTTGTTATTTAACCTCCTCTGCTGTTTTCTTTGAGCCCGCATTTGATGGATCGGCTGCCACCTATCCAGAGTTTGTTATGACTCTATCATGTTGCCAAGCAATATTCTCCTTCCCTTTGTTTCTCTTAGCAGTATTTGTATCATTACTCTCCCCATCAAGAACAACCTTGTCCTCAAGATTGAATTCAGGAAACAGTTTCACAAACTGATTAGTATCCTCCCGTGACACTTCAGTTAACTCATTTGACCTGCACTTGCTGAATTACTTGATCACCACGCTTGATGGAACGTGTACCAAGTATTTGAGAAGGTTCTAGTACAGGGCCTGCATCTATTGTTGTCAAAGGTAAGGGAAAATACTGATGTTTGCTATCATCTCTGAATGGTTTTAAGGATGAAATGTGGAACACATTGTGAATGTGGGCTGACAGAGGTAGTTCTAGACGGTAAGCTACCTCACTGAGTTTCTTGCTCACTGGGAATGGACCAAAGTAACGCAGTCCAAGCTTCTGATGCTTTCAGAGAGCCACTGAATGTTGACGATAAGGCTGCAACTTGACCAAAACCAAATCACCTTCATTAAATTCCATAGCACGTCGATGTTTGTCAGCAACTTTCTTCATGTACTGTTGTGAACGAGCTAAGTTAAACTTCAGTGTATCAAGCAGCTGGTCACGATCTTCAAGCAACTCTTGTAATGAATAATCGTCATGAACTGAATATTCGTACTTCGTCAGCATAGGAGCTTCTCTGCCATACAATGCTCGAAATGGAGACATCTTTATTGCACTATGCCAAGAAGAATTGTACCAAAATTTTGCCCAAGGAAGGAACTCCACCCAACGCTTAGGATTATCAGAGCAAAAGCAACGTAAGTACATCTCTAATGTGCGATTACAGACCTCACTCTGTCCATCCGTTTGTGGATGATAAGCCGAACTCATGGCAAGAGTAGTTCCTTGACTCTTAAAAAGGTGCTGCCAGAATTTACTTATGAAAACTCGATCTCGATTAGAAACGATGGATTTGGGAAAACCATGCAATTTCACAATGTTCTTAATGAAAATTCAGCAACGGATTTGCTATTGAAATCGTTTTTCATAGGTATGAAATGGGCATACTTTGATAAACGATCAATTACCACCATAACAACAGAGAACCCTGTAGAATTTGGTAATGATGTTATAAAATCCAAAGCTATATCCTCCCATACCTATTTAGGAATTGGCAATGGTTTCATTAGCCCAGTTGGCGCTCTCGTGTCACTCTTGGCCTGCTGACAGATACAACAATTTAGAACATGATCCCGAATTTTTGCCTTCATGTTAGGCCAATAAAATGCAGCACAAACACATTCTATAGTCTTGGCAATCCCAGCATGACCGCCCACTACACCACCATGGTACTCTAGCAGAATTTTCTTAATCAAAGAACTCTTTGATGGAATCACCAATCTATTCTTCCAAAACAATAATCCGTTATGAGATGAGTAGTTCAGATCTTCTAGTGTGTGAGAAGTATATTTCTCTAACAGCAGTTGTAGCTCCTGATCCTTCGGCAATTCCTCACTTAATTGTTGCAACCAATCAGCCTGAGGCGTGGACCAAGCAGCCATGAAACTTCTAGATAGAGCATCCGCAGCAACATTTTCAGAACCAGATTTATAATGAATTTCAAAGTCATAGCCCAAAAGTTTATGCAACCACTTATGCTGCTCTGGAGTGTGAAGATCTTGTTCTAACAAGGCTTTTAAACTTTGGTGATCTGTTCTGAGGATAAACTTCTTGCATAGCAAGTAATGACGAAACTTGGCTAGAGCTTGTGTGATAGCATAGAATTCTCTTATGTAAGCTGATTGCTTCTCGAGTGCAGGAGGAAGCTTCTTTGAGAAGAAGACTATTGGGTGTTTCTGTTGTAGTAAAACTGCACCTATACCAGTCCCTGATGCATCAGTTTCCACCTCAAAAGGGATTGAGAAATTTGGAAGGTGCAACACTGGCTTCGAGCAAATGGCATTCTTGAGCTCTTGAAATGCAGTTAAGGCTTGATCTGTCCATATGAATGCATCATGCTTCAACAAATCAGTTAGAGGAGCAGCAATGGAAGCATAGCCTCTAATAAACCTTCTATAATAGCCAGTAAGTCCCAAAAATCCTCTAAGCTATTTCACAGTTGCAGGTATTGGCCATTCTTGAACTGCCATAACCTTTGCATATTCCATATATACTCCACCACCCTTAATCGTATAGCCCAATAATCTACCTCAGAAGAGCCAAATACACACTTGGACAATTTAGCAAACAAGCACTCCTTCCTCAACAATTTCAGAACTAATTCTAAATGTTCCAAGTGCATGGAGATTCCATTGCTGTAAATGAGTATATCATCAAAGAAGACTAACACAAATTTACGAAGGTATGGCTTAAACACTTCATTCATCAGACTCTGAAACGTTGCTGGGCCATTAGTGAGGCCGAATGGCACGACCAACCATTCATAGAGGCATTGGTGAGTACGAAATGCCGTTTTGAATCTATCTTCTGGCTTCACCCGAATCTGGTGATAGCCTGAACGAAGATCCAACTTTGAGAAGATTGTAGCCCTAAATAATTCATCAAGCAATTCATCCACTGTGGGTATTGGGAAATTATCCTTAATGGTGATAGCATTCAAAGCTCGATAATCTGTACAAAATCTCCATGATCCATCTTTTTTCTTGACCAATAAAATTGGTGAAGAAAACGGGCTCTTGCTTGGCTGAATAATCCCCTCAAGCAACATCTCTGATATCATAAGTTCGATCTGTGATTTCAGATGATGAGGATATCTGTAAGGTCTAGCCTTCACTGGTTCTGCACTAGTAACCAAGGGAATGTCATGATCATGATGTCTTTGAGGAGGTAGTCCTGAGGGTACAGCAAAGACATCCATGAATTGCTGCAGCAAGTTGCCTATCCTTGGTTCAATAGATGATGGTATTTGCAACACTGGTTTAACTATCTCAACTGGTTGCTGTACTTCCAGAGTAAATGCCTCGGCTACTGCATATGTGGTAATCATCCCTCTAAGGTGACTGTATTGTGCCTGTGATGTTGGTTTGCTCTTGTAACCTTGGATAGTTACAAATTGGCCATTGTGGAGAAAATGAATGAAAGAAGAGTCATAATCTGCAATATGGGTCTTCAAGGATTCCAACCAATTGGAACCAATAACTAATTCACCTCCAGCCACATTTAAGACAAATACATCAGGGAGATGAATGGTGGAACCCGAAATTGAAATCTCCAAATCAGGAATCACTCCCTCCACAGGTAATACTTCAAAACTACCAACAATTACTTCCACACTAGGAGTAGGTTCAATGGGAATATTCAGAAATTTTGCAATTCTAGGCTGAATAAAGCTATTCGAACTACCACCATCTAACAAGGTTTGAATCTCATGGCCATTAATCACATCCGTGAATCTAATCATAGCAGGACCTTTACTACCATGCATTGCATTATAAGATAAGTGGTGTTCCAATACCTAATTTTCCAAAGTGTACAAGACTAAATCAGGTTCAGATTGGTCTCCAATTCCATCCTCCAAATCACCATTATCATCCACTTCCAGCTGCAATTGTAGGTACTGCTTGTTGGGACAGCGATGAGCTGCAAAAAAATTTTCGTCACACCAGTAGCATAGACCCTTTTCCCTTCTGCCCTGCATTTCAGCTGCTGTTAACTTCTTCACTGAGCTCTTTGGTGATGGTAGAGAAGGGCGTTGTGTTGGTGATGTAAGCAAAGGGGGCAGAGAGCTCTTTGGCGAACCCCGATTTGATTGAATCACTGAAGGTGGGTTTGGAGCAGATTTGTTATAAGGTGGGCTATAGTTGTTTCTTGGAGTAGAAGAAAACTTTTCCTCATGCATCCTTGCTAAGGACAAGGCTCACATTAATGTAGGAGGACACCCCGCCTTCACATCACGACGAATATCAGCTCGAAGACCACTAATAAAACAATCCCTGAGTGCATCTAGTGGTTCAATGTGTGAACGATTAGCTAAGGCTACAAATGCAGTATAGTATTCTCTCACTGTACCATGTTGTTGCAACTTGAATAGCAATTCTCTTGGTGATTCAAATTACGAAGGCCCAAATTCAATTTCAATTGCACGTTTAAGTTGGTTCCACAAACGAAATTGAGCTGTACGTTGTGACATTTGGAACCAAGGAACTGCTGGTCCAGTCATGTGAATTGCTTCAAGGGCGATCTACTCTTCCTCAGGCACACGGAAGAAATCAAAATATTAATCCATTGAGAAAGTCCATGCTAACGCCTCAGACACATCAAATTTTGGAAGATCAATTTTGACTCTGCTATGTTGAGCTCCTCTATTCATGTGATCCATGCCAGAGTTCGAGCCATGGGAATTAACTCCAAAAGGAGAACGAGATCTGGTTTGTTCCTGGATGATTTGAGACAATTGGCCCTGAATGGCCTCAAATTTTGCATTCGCCGCCTCATTAGCTCATGCTCTTTCAACTCGGGTTTCATCCGAAACATCCTCAAGACGCTGACTCAAACGCTTCAGCTCTGCCTCCAAACTTTTTAGTCTCGTGTTCTCAGCCATGGCAAGATCAAAGCACCAAATGATAAGATCTTAAATGTAAGACAGGGAAATAGTATGGTATATGTATAATGAGTGATGAAATCCAGCAACAGAAAGAAACAATTCTATGCTATAGTGTCCAGCAATAGAATAAAAGTCTAGAAACAAGTGTCTTGAGTAGTAAGAAGTGACAAGAATTGGAACAATATGAAAGAAAAGTAGAAGAATCTGAAAGAAACGAAGAAGAAGTCAACACAATAGCAAGAATAGTGAGGGATCAGTCAAGAGTATGAGAGTACAGCAGAACTTGTCAATTATCAGAAGAATACGCAAGAATAAGTAAGCAACTGAATTAATTACTAAAAGAATATGACGATCATCAAGAGAAATCAGTCAACAAGAAGAAGGCAAAGAGCCTGATATGAAAGAAAAGAAATACCAAAATTTCACTGATGATGAATTCTCCTTCCAAGTTTGTTATTTAACCTCCTCTGTTGTTTTCTTTGAACCCACATTTAATGGATCGGCTGCCACCTGTCCAGAGTTTGTTATGACTCTCTCATGTTGCCAAGCAATATTCTCCTTCCCTTTGTTTCTCTTAGCAGTGCTTGTATCATAATCACATTCTTGCTGTTCAACAAACATGTAACTTTAGCAGAATAATAGATATTTACTTACAAATTTAAAATAAAATTGACAACAAATTTAATTGAAATATTTTAATAATATATAAGGACCTAAATATAAAATTAGAAAAGTTATAAGAAACTTACAGAGTAATCATTTAACGTAACAAAATATTGAGAAGAAAAAATGTTTTATGTTCACAAAAGAAAAAGAACCAAATGGATGAAACATTGATATGCTGTACATTATTACTGTTGTTATATTGTTAACAAGAAAAATATACTACTGCTCAATTATGCAACATAAAGAAACCAAGCATATCTCTCGAAAAAGCGAAATAAAAATATGCAAATCCAAAAGAATATTCATGTCAAGTGCTGTGTCTTTTTTTCCCTCAAAAAGTTGGCTGCTTAAAATGCAATGAGATCTTCTACCATCTCGACATTTGTACAGATAATGACCCAAAACTTAAAATAGAATTAAATAGAATAAAAGAAAGAAAAATTAAAGAAAAGAGCATAATTATTAATAGTGTAATTGTAAAAAGGCACATTATTCTTCAGCTTTAGTTGAGCAGAAGCATGTGATGAGCTTCTGTAGTGGCATCCTAGATACAGATCTAACTATATATGTTCTGTATTTGTGCAATTATCTAACTCGTTGAAATTATTAACTTTATTACATGATCACTTTTTAATTTATAGTCCTCCGAGGTTATTAATTATAACAAACTTTTATATATCAATATAATATATGTCATATTCATAGGTATTGGGTTTTGTATATAGCTGCTTAGCTTGAATTGAATATTGAAGCACGTATAAATCGTTTTGCACTTTAAAATATTGGGTAAATAGCTGGATTTTGTTGAACCACAAGAAAAAAAAAATTTACATAAGAAGAATAAAGATATGAGAACAGAAAAAAATATTTAGCGAACGACTACGTTAGAGATATAATAATATTTTATGTATTTTTGACGAATGTGTGCACTATAAAAAAAAAGTAAAGAGTGTATTTTTGAATTTTAAAGTCTAAATTATAAATTCTAAACCTTAAATTTTGAATCTTAAATTTTAAATACTAAATCTACACTATAAAATATGAATCCTAAACTCTAAATTTTGACAATATATAAAACCTAAATTTTAAATTTTAATAAACTCTAAATTTAAATAATTGATATAAAATATAATAAATAGTGAGTTAAAATTTCTTTAACAAACAAAAAGCGCAATACTTCATACTAATATGGTGCGTTTAAAAAGAAGCTTGTAATTAGGGCTGTCAAACGGGTGGGCCTAGCCCATTTAGGCCCGGCTCGTTTAGCTCGCGGGTTATACGGGCTAGCCCGGTTTTATACGGGCTAAAATTTTTCTAGTCTGGCCCATTTATGGCCAGCTCGACGGATAAACGGGCTGACCCGTTTAATTAATTAATTAATTAATTTTTTTAAAAAATAAATAAAAATTTTAATTTTTAATTTAAAAAAATTACTTTTTGACCAAAAAATACATTTTTCTATCGAAAAATCATATTAAAAAACAAAATTTTTCGTTGATGGGTCAGATTTTCGGATCGAGTAAGATAAAATATAGGGAAAAATGTAATTTTTTTAAAAAAATTTAAAATAAATTAAATAAACGGGCTAACCCGTTTAGCTTGCGGGCTAGCCCATTTAAGCCCGAATTTTAAACTGTCCGGGCTCAAAGACAAAAGTCCGTCGATTTAGACGAATAAACGGGCTGGCCCAACGAGTTTGGCCCATTTTGACGGCCCTACTTGTAATTTTCCTATCAACTTAAAATTTTAAGAAAAATAATATCATAATATAGTTTTATCATGCGTAATTCAAAATAACAACATTACTCCGATAAATGTACAACACAAGTGGTAGTTTAGATTTTTAAATAATTCTCAAACTTGCTCATGGATTATCGGAGCCAACCTTCTATTTTAAGGACTATTGCGGATTAGGGTTAATTAATAAGAACCTTTTAAAATAAAAAGAACTATGTAGAGATCAAGGTTGTTGAGTGTAAGTTTGGGGGTCAATATTTATGACAAGCGAGTTGTCCTTCAATTTATTTTAATGAAACTAAAATTACAAGAATCAAATAAACACATACAAAAATGAAACACTACCATTGGTGATCACAATTTGCTTTTCCCTAAACTCTTCATCAGATCTATATATTATTTTGAAATAGCCAATAATGTTTCCATCTCGGGGAAGAGAGATATGAGTGTGTGTGTGGGGGGACCTTTGTTGTGGAATTTTGAATAGGAATCTCACAAGAAGCGATGGTTGTTTTATTGAAAGTTGAAACCTTTGGGGGAGAGAATATTCTATGGGCACCAAAGTTCAACAGCTAAACTCCAAAGTTATAATATTAAAGAATGTTAGAAAGGAAAAACATGATTAGATTATGATTAAGGGAAGGGGATGGATCATGGATGGTAGAAGGAAAAGTCAAGTCAGCCCATAAGGGGACGACTGCTCAAACTTCCAAAAATTCACTGCCTTTTTCATCCTACTTGTCTTCTTACTTCTTACTTACATTATGCATTATGCATCTTCTCTTTGCAACTTTTCATAGTAAATAATCATCTTTCCCATTCCTTTACTTTCAATAAATGAAAAAAAAAAAAAAAACCTATTCATTTTTCAAGGACTTCACAAATTGGGTTTATTAAAAAAATTAATTAATATTATTACATTTTTTAAATAAATACTTATAATTAATAAAAAAAAACAGAGTATAGCTAGTCCTTTTTTGTTTTTTGTTGGAATCACGAGTATATATATATATCCACCATAGATGTTGATGATGTGTTCCTTCTTCTTATGAAATTTTAAATGAATATTATTGAGGTCGGATTTTTTTATATATAAATAAAATAAATAATTTATATACCAATATACTACGTACGGGATAAAGTTATATTACATATTTATATAGAAAATGTCCGATATAAGACTATTTTTTACCAAAAATATAAAAATGTTTGGACTCGAAATCTTTATTTGGAAGGAGAACATTTGAGTTATTTCATTGGCTTCTCTTTGTTTTAGCTAAATGTCAAGAACTTATCTTTTTATTAAGATATATGAATTCTTAAGATTTTCAACTAAGTATACCCCCACAGATCGATTTTGGTATTTAGACACAAGCCAACAAGAGTTCATTTTCTATCATGGGGTCAATGGTAAATATGGTGGTTGTGGTAAAAAATTAATAATTTCGAGCATCTAATTATTTTGTTCTGTTTCCAAACATTAAATATATAATAATATAAATATAAAAATATTATTTATACACTAAAATTACTCACTAAAATTAATTATTATATAATTTTTATATAAATATATGAATTATTTAATTTATTATATATTTTATATTTTAATATATATTTTATACCAAAAATTAATTTTACTAGTTGATTTTGGTTCATATTTAAGTACGCTGAAAAATAATAATTGTTAAGAAAAATCTTGCCTCGTAATCATGTGAACCTACAGCAAATAATATAGATATAATTAATTATATAAGGGTAATATGTATATATATTTATGTATTCATTTCAATAAAAAAAATTATGCTGTAACTTAAATCTTTGGGTTAAATTTTATTATTCTTTACTCAAATTTTATGTGCTAAATTTTATTATTTTTATATTTGATACATGAATCTATTAAATATAAAAATACATGAATGAATATATAAATTAAATGGATATACATGTAGATTTATTATTTATATAAATGCTTAAAAATCCATAGCGTTGTTCGTAAGCAAACATGATCTCCCATAATCCATGGTGTTTGACGGAGATGGAGGACTTTTGTCTTCATTCATACCCTCCTCTATCGCATAATAATCTTCAGATATATAGGAGCAGCTTAAGTCCAAATTAAAAAGAAAAAAAATTAGTTAGTTATTACACTAACATATATCATTAGTAAAATTCTAATCTAAAGTTTTTACATTAATAAAAATATAAAATTATTTCTCTAGAAGATTTAAACAGATAAGAGTAATTTATATAATACGTGATTTTTTGCATAAGATTTTTTTTTTATTTTATACTAAATTCTTTCTTTTGAAACTCAATAAGAATCGAATTCAAAATCTTTCAATAATACCATATGTCATAAAATTATTTTTTAAAAAAATTTATATATATATATATATATAATAACTCATAAATTATAAAAAAAAATAGTAACCGAATAATCCCCCAAACCTAAAAAAAAGTATAATTCATATATTTGTTGGGGGCCATATTTCATAGATATCCACTGGGTTAAACATTTCCATCTATACATTTTAAATATTTTTATGTAAAAGAAAAAGAAACAACAGTACGTTATTAAAGATTCTTATGACGAAAAGCTATAAAGTAAAATATCTGAAAAATTGACAAGAAATTAACAATCGTTATACATATAAAGTAATAGTTAATTCTTCTTTTCCGATGCATAACAACAACAAAATTGTACATGTATAAATAAATAATAAATAAGAATTGGATCAAGAATAAGAACAAGAACAAGAAATTAACTATTGTTATATAGTTTGATGTTTGATGAGGATGTTATATTAAAATTAAAATTAAAATATAAATTAAAGAAGTGCAGAAATAATACAGCCAATATAAGAGATGTTCAAGTTGTCATGATGGACGATTATTCCCTTTTCTTTGTGTTTTCTTTCGTCGTTTCCTTTGGATTTTACCTTCCTTGACAGTTCGATGTGCATGTACACACGTGCATGCCTATTTTTCACACAATATATACTATTAATAATATATACATTATTTCCAAGAAATAATAGATAAAAAATCACAAAACATAACAATGAAAAAAAATTTAATTAACAAAGGTAATTCTGAAAGAGACGAATAACAAATTAAAAAATTTAAAATTTTGATAAAAATATCAAAAACGCTTAAGAGACTAACAATTATTAGAGTTCAACAATGGAATATTGAAGAGCTGCAAGTGATGTTCATCTATAATGATGAACCCTAAATCAAGATGAAGAAGGAACATGAAATGAGAAGGGAAAGTAAGAGAGAGAGAAAGACTGAAAAGGAAAATATCACAAACTGAATTAAATGAATCATAACAGAACAGTGTTTGTGAGACTTTATACTCACAGTAGAATACAAGATACAAAGATACAAATCTTGTATTTCTATACCTGTACAAATACATATATAATACTTATATTACTCTAACACCCCCCCCTCAAGCTTGGGTTAGGGACTTCACTAACCTAAGCTTGGACCTAACCTTACTAAATTGAGTAATAGACAAGGGTTTTGTGAATATATCAGCTATTTGGTCTTATGTGCTAATATGAACTACATATAGTAGTTTCTGAGTTACCAGATCTCTTATAAAATGAAGATCTGTCTCCAAGTGTTTGCTTCTGCCATGCATAACTGGGTTGGCTGAAAGGTGGCAGCTACTCAAATTGTCACAGTAGATCGTTGGACTCTGTGGCTGACTGATTTGAAGCTCCTTGAGCAGCATCTGAATGGACATAATCTCAGTTTGAGTGGTTGCTATAGCCCTATATTCTGCTTCTGTTGAAGATCTGTTGACTTTTGTCTGTTTTGTGCACTTCCATGCTATCAAGTTGGATCCCATATAAACACAATACCCAGTGATGCTTCTTCGGTCATCAATATCAGAGGCCCAGTCAGCATCTGCAAAAGCAAGTATCCGAAAGTCAGAACATTTGGTGAATAACATGCCTTGATCAATTGTACCTTGTAAATATCGTAGAATCCTTTTAACTGCTTTCCAGTGTTCAGCAGTAGGATTATTCATGAATTGTGAGCATTTGTTGACTGCAAAAGAAATATCAGGTCTAGTAATAATTAGATATTGTAATGCACCTAGAATACTCCTATATTGCCTTGGATCCTCATAATTTTCAGAGTCATTCCTATAAAGTTTAAGATTAGAAATCATTGGAGTAGGCATAGGTTTTGAATCAATCATATTAGCCTTCTTCAGTAAATCTCTTGTATATTTTTCTTGTTTCAATAAGAGAGAATCAATGCCCTGATATGTTACCTCTAAGCCTAAAAAATAGCTTAATCTGCCCAGATCTTTAAGAGAGAAAATGTTGTTCAACTTATGAATTATGTTTTGGACTTCTATAGGATTAGATCTTGTGATGACTATATCATCAACATATACAAGTAAGTAAAACACATCAGCAACATTCTTTTTAATAAACAGAGCAACATCAGTGACAGTATTATGAAAACCAAAATTAGCTAAAGTGATAGATAAAGTTTTGTACCAAGCCCTAGGGGCTTGTTTTAAGCCATAGATGGCTTTGTTCAGCCTACAAACTTTTGATAGATCTCCAGTTTGATAGCCTATGGTTGTGTCATATATACAATATCAGTCAATTTTCCATTTAGAAATGCATTGTCAAAATCGAACTGCCTTATTGTCCATCCTCTAGTAACTGCTATGGCTAAAATTATGCGGATAGTGGTTGGTCTTACTACTGGACTGTGTACCTCATCATAATCTATTCCTTCATAATGTGTTGCTGCTGGAACTGAAGGTTGTTGTGTTGCAGCTGCCTGAGTTGTTGGTGTTGGGAGGACAATTTCAATCCTAGAGATTGGGATTGTTGTTGGGGCTGTCATAGGTTGCTCTGGAGTAGCCTCGGGTGCTGGAGTAGTATCATTGGCTGTAGTAGTATCTGGTGGTTCATCTGGTGGAGGTTGAACAGGTATTTGTGATGGAGAAGCTGGATATTGTGAGAGAGGAATGATTCCCACATCCTTTGAGCTGGAAGTTTGTGTTATTCCTGCAGGGTTAGTCTTTTCTTCTTTTGAAAACAGAATATGATAAGGAAAGAAAGACTCATCAAATATCACATTCTTAGAGTAATAGAGTTTTCCATCCTTAGTTAAGCATTTATAACCATTATGACTTGAGTCATAGCCCAGAAAAATACATTGTTGACTTTTGAAGTCAAATTTATGCTTGTTATATGGTTTGAGAAAAGGGTAACAAGCACATCCATATACTCTAAGTAGTTTGTAATCAGGTTTTCTATTATAAAGCATCTCATAAGGAGTTTTCATTTTGAGTATGGGAGTGGGGATTCTATTAATAAGATAAACTGCAGTTGTAAAAGCTGAATCCCAAAAATGTAAAGGCATAGATGCAGTGGCTAACAAAGATAAACCAGTTTCAGTAATATGCCTATGTTTACGTTATATACTTCCCTGTTGTTGGTGATTATAAGGACAGGACAATCTGTGCAAAAATTCCATTATTTTGTAAAAACCTAGTAAACGAATTAGAGGTAAATTCTTTTGCATTATCAGTTTGTAAGGCTTTAATTGTGTTTCCTGTTTGATTTTCCATAAATTGTTTATATCCTTGAAAAGCAATCAAGGCTTGAGATTTATTTGTAAGAAAATTATATGCAAGTGTATCTAGTATGAGCATCTAGAAAACTAATGTAGTATTTATATCCAGAGAAAGAAACGAAGGGTGCTGGCCCCCAAATGTCAGCATAAACACATTGTAAAGGAGCATTGTAAACAGTTTCAGAATCAGGAAAGGGGAGTTGATGCATTTTGGCTAAGTACAGGATTCACAAATTCTTTTCTGTGGTGGAGTGTAAAGAGCAGATATATTGCATTCTTTTAAAACATGATTAACAGATTTAATGTTGCTATGACCAAGTCTCTTGTGCCATATTTCTAAAGAATTTTGATGTTTGGTCATAGCAAGATTATTCTGGGGCAAAACAGAACTAGATAAAGAGTTATCATTGAGATTAATAGCAGTGTGCATATCAGAAAGAGATTTATGTAACTCAGAATCAGAGAGGCATTTTGAAACTCCAGTTTTATTTATTGTTGAAGAAAAGACAGAATCAGAATTACACATATTAGAAATTGTAAAAGCAGAGTTCTTTAAAGTTTGAGGTTTAGAACTACTTGATACTGGAGTGTAATAGCATGTAATAGCAGTTTGTGGTTGTCTTGTTTTTGAGATAACCAGGTTGTCAAAGGAGTAAATCCCACCATCATCTTTACCCTTGAGAAGGAGCTCCTTGGTAACCTGGTCACGAATTAAACAGAAATCAGGCCATAACTCAAAATAAACAGAATTATCTTTTAAAAACTTTGAAACACTAAGAAGATTCTGTGTAATATCAGGAACATGTTTCAACTTATCAAATAAGAAAGAAAAGCCAGAATTCAGAATCGGTACTCCCTTTCCATTACCAACATAAAGTTGCTCAGGTCCATGATTGGAATCTGAATGTTGCATTATGTTGGAATGCTCAGCTGTGAAGTGGTGTGACGCCCCTGAGTCTGCATACCAAGCTGATTCTGGAGTGGTGGGAGTGGCAGCAAGATAAGTTCTTGGCTGTGATTGATGAAATGAAGCTGAAGGTGGTGGTGGTTGTGTTCCAGAATAGGGCACTGAATTCTGAGTGCAGGAAATAGGGCTTTGGAAATGTGGATCATACCTATGATAACAGGTTTGAACCACATGCCCAATTTTTCCGCAGAGTTGACACTGGGGTCTATTGCCTTGGAATCCTCATCCTCTGCCGCCTCTTCCTCCCCTGTTTCCACGACCACCATTTCCTCTTCCAGAAATCTGATTGGAGTCTGAAGTTGTCTGAGCAATGTGTGCGACGGCCAATTGAGTGTTTTTCTTGTTAATTCTTTGCTCACATGCCTGAAGAAACGATTCTGCCTCATGAATCGTAAAAGTTGTTAACCTAGACAGCACTGAGGTAACAAATCCCTCATACTCATCTGGTAAGCCGTCGATTATGACTTGTATATAATCAGCAACAGAGAAGGGATAGCCAATCGAATGCAGAGAATCAACAATGTTCCTAATTGTTGTTAGGTATTCTTGAACAGTACCCGTTTTCTTCACGGCACGAAGCTGAGTCTTCAAGCTTTGAATACGAGTATTTGAAGAGGATGTGAAGATTTCAGACAAAAGTTCCCAAGCTTCTGCAATAGTGGCGCAGTGAACAAGACAATTCTTGTAGCTCAATGTCATGGATGCATCCAACCATGTCATTAGGGCACAATCATTTTGTGCCCATTCCAGAAATTTAGAGGATTCTTGCAAGGTTGCCGTATCGGAAGAAGGATCTTTCTTGTCTCCAATCTTTGGATCGGCATCAGCAGCATTTTTCTTCGAAGCGGTGGAATCTGATTCAGCTTCTTTTGCAGGAATTGATTCGAATTGTGGAGGAATCTTATCATGGAAGAGATGATCTTGCAGCTTCAGTGTTCGTATGGTGAGAAGAACACTTTTCTTCCAGGTGGAGTAGTTGTTCTCATCAAGCTTGTCTAAAAGAGGGATGAGCCCATTTTTGTTGTTGAGATAGGAGGATCCAAGTAGCGTCATGAGGATCGTCTTTGTCAAGCTTTGGATATCATATTAGAGTTCAACAATGGAGTATTGAAGAGCTGCAAGTGATGTTCATCTATAATGATGAACCCTAAATCAAGATGAAGAAGGAACGAGAAATGAGAAGGAAAAGTAAGAGAGAGAGAAAGACTGAAAAGGAAAATATCACAAACTGAATTGAATGAATTATAACAGAACAGTGTTTGTGAGACTTTATACTCACAGTAGAATACAAGATACAAAGATACAAATCTTGTATTTCTATACCTGTACAAATACATGTATAATACTTATATTACTCTAACAACAGTAAATAAACCGAAGTCACAACAGTTGGTTGTTAATTTTTTTTTCAAAATGTCAAATTTATTTTTTGAGAATATTTTTTGCGGTTTGGATCTTTATTAAAATTACATTTTATAATTCCAAAATCTTTTGGTGGTTATTTATTTATTTTTTTAGTTTGCACTATAATTATATTACAGTATAATTATGTTACAGTTACATATTTTTGGAATCTATATTAGAGATCTCAATCTTCTTCGGGAAGTGACCTGAGAACTTTCACTTTGACTAGGTTATTATTGATGAGACTACTACTCAACTCATTATTATTATTATTATTATTATTATTATTATTATTATTATTATTATACCTTTTTTATGGAACATGAAATTAAATTTTCTTTTTTGTTTTTATTTATTTTGGGGGTCAACTATGGAAAACGAACATTATAAAGGTGTGTTATAGTGATTGAACAATATATGTTACTCTTTGTAGTCACACACACACAAACATATGAGACGCAATGATATTATTTTTCATCTTTATGACAGTAACAGCTTTTCTATTTTCTTTGACTTAAATGGCTGCAAGTGATGATAATAATGAGGGTAGTCCAAGTTTCTTGCAAAATGACCAGAAAATAATTCTCTTTGAGCAACCTATAGTATAATTTCACACCACTATATATAATCTTTTTAATTTAAATAATTGTAAATATAACTGTTATATTAAGCTAATTATAGTGAAATGCCTATATTCACAATACAATACGGTAATACTACATGTACCATTGTATATATCTATATAAATCATTTAATAATATAAAAAAATGTAAATATTAGCACGGAAAAATATAAATTTCTATATTAATATTCACATTTTTCTGTGTTGCTAAATGGTACATACATGTGTATACAATAATACACATAGATTAATTCTTCACCATAATACTTTATCATAGGATACTGATGAAATTATTAGCTAAAAGATGGATGTTCTCTAAATTTGTTTTTGAAAAGTTATTAACTAAATTAGACTTTTAAATATACCAAAACACAAATCAATTCCTTTTGTTACTTTTTTTTTTGACCTTTTTATTCCTCTATCACTTTATTAATATTTTCCCAAGAAATAACTCGTATTCATCTGACCAAAAATTTAATGACTAATTTTTTGATATTGCAAAAATAAAGTGAGCAATCCTCCTAAATAAGTTTTATTTCTATTTTTTAAGAAAAATCGAATTCGTAAGAGGTTAATTAGATATATTAAATTAAGAAGAATTATGAATTTATTAGGTCATATGTTCTGCTATATACGGTTTATTAAATCATATATGATGAATAGATTAAAATTTGTTATAAAAGAATGATTGGAGGAGAGAGGATTAAAGAATTAAGAAAAGAAAAAAGCAAAGAAGAGAAATTATGGGATAATCATTCGAAAATGGAGATTAACTTTCTTCCCTCATGATATGTGTCATCATACACCTTTGCTTTCACCTTCCCCCGGCCCTCTTGTGATCTTCTGTTTCTCTTTCCCATTATTTGCCCCCCTCCTTTATCATCTTCTCTCTCTCTTTAAATTTTAATTAATTAATTAATTAACTTTTCACCGCCTCCCATAGCATCTTAGTTTATTTTATTCCACCTAAAAAGTAGATAAAAAACATTTGTGAGAGAGACACAGACACAGTACAGAGATCCCATCTCGTTTGCATATATCATCACTTCTTCAAGCTAACTTATTACTTAGTTTTTAGGGTTGAAGCCACATATATATTCTCATTTGATTTTCTTCTAATAACTCTAAACTAACTCATACCCAGAAAAGAGAGAGAGAGATGCTGATTCTTGAAAACATGGATCATGGAGAACTCTCACATGGTTTCCCTCATCAGAATAATCCAACCACTATTACTACTCCTCCTCCTCCTCCTTCATCTAATAACCCTTCTTCCTCTTCTTCTTTCAAGAGGAAGAGAAACCTCCCAGGAAACCCAGGCATGTATATATATATATAGCTTCCTTTTTCTTTATTTATTTCCTTTTTATATCATAATTCACAATTCCTATTCATGAGTATATTCAAAGTATATCATTTCCCTTTTTTGTAATTCAAAGTAAAATGATTTCTCTTTATTGCGTTGAGCTCTTTCTTTTAAAAGAAAATAATGATAATAATAACAGAACTTGACTTATAGGAAGCAAGCCAGGTGTATCCTGAAGTATCAAACTCCAGTATTTATAACTATTGTTTCTAATGTATAAAGGTTTATAGCTCTTCAATCAACAATTGTAAACCCTAAAGTTTGATACTCCAGGATATACCGACTTGTTTTCTAACTTATATATCAACCATTAATTTTTTAATTTCGATTTTGAATATTGATGATCAGATCCCGAAGCGGAAGTAATAGCGTTATCACCAAAGACGCTAATGGCAACAAACCGGTTCTTGTGTGAAACGTGCGGGAAGGGTTTCCAAAGGGATCAAAACCTGCAACTCCATAGAAGAGGACACAACCTGCCATGGAAGCTGAAACAAAGAACGAACAAAGAACCAAAGAAACGCGTGTACGTGTGCCCTGAGAAAACGTGTGTCCACAACCACCCTTCAAGAGCTCTGGGAGACTTGACTGGGATCAAGAAGCACTTTTGCAGGAAGCACGGCGAGAAGAAGTGGAAGTGCGAGAAATGCTCAAAGCGATATGCAGTTCAGTCTGATTGGAAAGCACACTCCAAAACCTGCGGTACAAGAGAATACAAGTGTGATTGTGGTACCATCTTTTCACGGTAATAACTAACCCCATATATATATACATATACTCCCAAAACTTTATTATTTCAGGCTAGGTTTGCTAAAACTTAGCCTAGTTAATTCTTGAGTTAGTTTCTATTTATCACGCTCATAAGAATTAACCTGGTCTACTTTTACCGATAAAAAAGTATAATTATTAGTCAAATTAGTCGGCTAAGTAGTTAGTTCAATAGTATGTTAATTAAATATTAGAAATTTAAATTTTGACTTATTTATGCAGCAATTTATTAATTTTCGATAAATTTAGTAGTATATTAGTTCTCAACACATAGAATTAGTAAACATTACGTGAAAAAATTAATAAGAGCATATATAAGTGTTGATTTTATTGAAATCTTAAAACTTCTTTTAGTGTAGGGGTCATTCCGAGATGCTTCTCTAAAATTTAACTTGTTATTACTAGTTCTATAAATTTTATTTCAAAATAACGAAAGATATTTTTAGTTTGTAAGTATTTTGATGTCTTTCTTTCGAATGTGTTGTACTTGATCTTTAAATGTATAATTCTTACTAAATTGAAGTAGCAACTAATTAGGGTGTGAAAAACAATGTTTCTATCTATCTATCTATGTGTTTGTCGTTTATTGTGTGTACTATATATGTGGTTTTATGAGTTGTGGTTGCCTGCTGTCTATTGCTCTCTATTTGGCTTTTAGGAGTGAAAAAGGTAGAATGAAGGCCTTGTGATTCAAACAAAAGGCTTCTCAGATGCCACTCATACACAAGTCATTTTCTTTCTTATTTTTTTTTTCTTTGATATGATCCTATATAGTCCTAAACGACAAAAGATCACGGTTTGGAATTATCTTTACTTTAACCTTACTACCTTATATATATGTATGTGAGAATGTGTCATCATATGCTTGTTAATTTAATTTTTGTTTGATATTAATTAATGCCGTAATCTTGCATTTCTATATCAAGTACTTAATAAGTGCCATTTTTGAATTATTTTTCTATACGTTCATGTTAGACTTGTTCCATGCCGCTCCAATCTCATCATTCTTATATTCTGTCATCATTGTAATTAATACTTACATTACTTTAGTAATCATATTAGGGTCCTTTTTTATGATTTGATTATATTATATTTAGTTGACATCAACAATACTCTATCTTAATTACACAAAAATAGTTATTTTTATTTATACATATGTATATATCTTATTATTCCAAATTACAACGAGATGTTACTTATCTTGTTTGTAGAAAATATAGTATCTCGTTCACGTTAAAAAGGAAATGTGTAAAGCCGTGCATTTTTCTCATTTTCTTAACACGTGTATATTAGAATAAATATCTAATCTTTTATTTATTAAAAAATTCTAAAAACATCAACACTAAATCAGTCGGTATCAATATGTATACGTCTTGTTAGATATTCTTTTGAAATGCATTTTATATTTTAAAATTTATTTATTCTATTTTTATATGTATACATAGCATGGTTGTATTTATAAGAGAGATATGTGCTTAGAAATTAAATCCACAATTTTATTGTTCTTATTAATATTTGCAGGAGGGATAGCTTCATAACACACAGGGCATTTTGTGATGCATTGGCAGAAGAAACAGCTAGGGTAAATGCAGCATCAACCATAAACAACAACAACAATAATAATAATAATAACATTATTAGTTACAATAACATGATGATAGGAACCTCCATGGCCCCTCATAATCATAGTAGCATGGCAACCCATTTTGCTTCAATTTGCAATAAGCCACCAATTCCATTCACTCATCAAGAATCTCAACATAACCAAACAACAACAACAACAACAACAAGAGGACTCTCCCTTTGGATGGGACACCATCAAGAACCAACAATGGCTGCTAATAATCATCCCAATAACAATAACTACCATCTGAATTGGGTATTTGGTTCCAAAATTTCAACCAATCCAACCCAAGATCTAAGTAGCAATACTTCTGCTTCTGCTTCTGCATCGCTTCCAATACTAGGAAGCATTGTTAGTGTTCCTTCATTGTATAGCACACAACACCAATCCAATCATCAAACATGTGTTTCTTCGTCGTCGGCCAACATGTCGGCGACGGCGTTGTTGCAGAAGGCCGCTCAAGTTGGTTCAACCTCAACAGACCCGTCATCATTATTCTTGGGGGCATTAGGGTTGAAATGCAGCAATAATAATAGCGCTCAAGGGCAAGATGGGAATAACAATAAGTTTTCTGGGGTGTATGGTTCAAGTTTGGTACTAACAAATAATATTACTACAGAGCAAGAGAACAACCCTGCTTGTGAATTGTCACAATTGCCCCCAGCAAAGAGGAGGCATGTAATGCTGAATGAGGAGAGTGGAGGAGGGCAAACTAGGGATTTCCTTGGTGTTGGGGTTGCAAACCACCATTTGCCACCCTTCATCAACCAAAGGTTGGATTTGATTTGATTAATAGTGATTGTCATATTAATCAATGTGCTAATCAAATGTGAAAATACAGGTATATTATTTGTACTCACTCGTATTTGTCTCGTATATGAGATAGTATGAGTATATACAAAATATTTCACTTCCCAATTTTCAGTAAGATGGATCGAAATTTTTTGGTTATATATTATTTTTCTTTGTTTTTTTTTTTCAAACGGAAAGAGAAAATTAACAATTAACAATTAAAAGTAGCAAATTGGACAATGTAATTGAATTTGAATTGGAGGAAGGAAGAGAGATTAAATGGGTGTTTGTTTAAAGTTAGATTATTTTCGGGAATTGTGCATGAAAATATGTTATTGTTATATTTATTTGAAAATATTATTTTCAGGAATAACTTATTTTCGAAAATAATTTCTTGCCTAAAATATGAAATTTTATTCTTATTTAAAAGATGGATATCTGACATTCCTATATCAGGAGAATAAAAATAAAGAGATGATTATGATATATTCCTATATATTTTTGTTGTTCTCGTTAAAAAAGCCCCTTTCTTGTTAGTATTATTGAGGTTATTTTAAGAATGTAGAATTTATTTCGAGAATATGTATAATAAAACAAACGTATTTTAATTTATTTGTTAAGATATTAAAAATAATTTCCAACTATAATTTTTATAATATTCAAATATCATGTAACACCTCAATATCAGTCAACCATGCTGCAGATATGTTTAATCAATATCGAAGCACTACAGACACTCGAAAACTACTAAGTATCGTAGATTTCGAAGGCCATTTGAAATTGAACTCATTTAAGTATTAGAAAACTATAGTTCATATCCAAAATAGAGCCAATGACCATATTACACACAATGTAGTTCTACAGAATATATTCCATAGATACATAATCGAATGGTTCTACATATTTTACAACTGAACCTGCGAAGCTTAGGTTCGACCATGAAATACAGACTCTTAGCTACGTAATAGTTAGACATCCCTAGTTCTCCATACGACCACAGCGGAAGACTTGAACTTGCGGAGACACTAAACTCGAAAGATCCGAGGGATTACTTCGCCGAATTTCCAAGCTTGAACCTGTACCTAAAAAGTCTGAATATATACGGAATGAGAATCTCCAACCCATGGATTCTCAGTACAGGTAAAACACCAAAACTACAATAAATAACCTAGCAGGACCACACGAGGCAATCCTACTCGTTGCTCGGGTTTTCTCATGTTTAACCTCACTGACGCAGCATGCAACTCTCAGCAACCCAACCCCCTATTCTACACTTATGACAATCACACCGCGTTGGTATTATTTATTACCTTCCCTTGTCGGGTATTTCTAACTCTACATCATTTTAATCTCTTCTAACATATCTAGTTCTTTACACATACTCATATCCATCTCTTATCTCTTCAAACCACCTACACGCACAAGCAATCACACATTCATACAAATACACAAATACATAATTCAAATAGGAATTACAAGCAATATAAGCAAGTAGGCACACCCAAGCAATGTCATACAAATGCACATGATGCATGCCTATCCCTACGGCCAATGAGCTCATTAGATCGGTTACAAGGCCATCCCGATCTGGTTCGGTAGCTAACCAATGAACCGTCTCTCTGAAAGCACACCCAAGAGGAAAACAGGGCTAAGGCATCTATCTCGCCTTCCCAACTCTCTCTGGTGTCGAGCTTATATCCCAGGAGGACAACAGAGCTAAGGGGCACCACACCCCTCTTCCCATCTCTCAAGGACTCAGAGGGAACATCACACGTTCCACCAGGAGGAAAACAGGGCTAAGGGGCCTCATGCCACCTCCTCAACTCTCTCTGGGGTTCACCGTGATCTATCCATCATCTCATCAATCATCATCTCTTTCATTCCGCCTCGTGAAATATCACGTAGGGGTTTTCCTTCATAAAAATATTCACATGTGGACTAGGAAGTGAAATTAACCTTTAATTCCATTTAGAAACGTTTAAAACATCTTTTCTTGATTTTTAGTAAGAGCCGAATCGATTCTGAAATGGAGAGAATCGATTCCTTGTGGCTTGGTACAGGACCATTGGTCTCTAGAGGATTTCGAATCGATTCTGGAATGGTCTGAGTCGACTCGAATCCCTTAGAAAAACCTCATAAAACGTTTAAAAGGACTCTGAATCGATTCCAAGGTTATCCGAGTCGATTTCTTTTACTTAGGAAATTTTTATCATCTTTAATCAAAGAATCGAATCGACTCGCAAGGTACTCCGAATCGATTCCTCCCTGACTAGACTCGACTCGATACACTTAGAGGAATTTGAAGATTGCAAAACATTACTCGAGTCGACTCTAGTCAAGAGAGAATCGATACAAAAATCGTTCTTAAACTTTCTGGACAAAAACGAATCGATTCGACGAAGAACAGAGTCGACTCGCTGGATAAAGATTTCGAATCTTCAAAAAAATTTTTGGTACAACGAATCGACTCGATCACAAGCGAATCGATTCAAAAGGGCAGAAACTGCAAAAAAAGCACGAAAATTACCAAAATATTACAACATTTTCCACAGCCCATTTTCAAATCAACCTGAAATTTAAAATCCATACCATTCCCGTCAAAATAACAAAGGTTCTACATCATAAACAACCCCTTGGTCCCAAAATCATTATTTCACTTTCTATTCCACAACTTTTATGTTCAAAACATCAAATTCCCCATACAACCACCATCATTTTCATCTCACTCATCATCATACAACCATCATCATTTCTTCTCAATATTACCACATAGTACATCATCATCATTAATCATCGATCATCATTATCATTATTATCACATTCATTCAACATCAATCATCATCACTTTTTATCACGTCCAACAAACACAGCACATCCTTAATACAAATCATCATTTTTTCTAGTTTCCTTTTATTTTAGTTCAATTATTGGTCATTCTAGGTCCAACTAGCCTAGGTGTTCATGCTAGAGTAAATGTTGTAGTAATGAATCTAAATCCGTACCTGGACGCCAAGCTCAATGCATACACGCGATTTTCTTCGCGCCATCGAGAATCCAAGTACATGCATCCTACGTTCTTGACCTCAATTGATCACATCTAATCTTCCATTCCTCCAAAAATCAACATCTACACACATAAATCAAGCACACAAACACCAAACACAACTAGATCACCATGGATTCTAACTAAAACTAAGAGTTTGGGTTGGAATTGTCTCACCGTGAATATCTCAGCTCATGGGCTTCGATTACCATGCTCATAGGCATGCAAGATCATCACCTAAACCATAAAACTCGAAAACATACATGGTGGTTAAACCAAATTTTCGAGCAGAATCTTAGATCGAAGAAACGAGATATGAAACGAGTTACCCACCAATTGCATGCGTGGTAGATGCGAAGAGGACGATAAGAGCTTCGCGTAGCCGCAAACCGTGCGTCAATCGGAGCTTTGGATCAAAAGTTATCACGTTCGGAAGTTGGCGCGGGGCGTAAGAGTTGCAATAGCTCTCTCTCAATCTTTTGGCGTGAAAATGTGAAGGAATGGCTGAATTGTTTGTCTCCTTTCTTTTTATAGCCACTTAATGAGTGGCAAAATTGTAATTTCGCGGTTTGGTCCGTTTCGAGCCAAACCTTTAGCGAAAGTGTTCGTACTCGCATTCTAAATATTTTTTTTTTGTGAGCACTTCCATGTACTCAATTCCATTTTATTTTATACCCGACGGCGCTAAGCCGATACTATCATCTTAGCTGACGGTACAGGGTTTACATATTAAATTTTCGATCATAATAATTTTTTGGATTATACCCAAATTAGTCCTAAGGAATTTTGAAGTGGACATTTTGATTTCTAACAAAATTAATTACCGGATTAATCTCCAATGTTAATAGATTTCAGACAATTTAGTCCTAACAAAATTAATTACCAGAATAGTCCCCAACGTTAGTTGATTTCAGACACTTTAATCCTTCATTTATCTTCTTCGTGAATCATAAACGATCTGATTCGATGTGACATATTCGGTGACATTGGATAAAGCTTTAGAGCGACCAAGCAGCTTCACGTGCTACGTTTGATCGGACTGTTAACGGTTGACAGAGAAGATGAAGGAAGAAGTAGGGGTGTCAAACGGGCCGAAAACCGCCGGGCCGGCTCGCTTAACCCGCCAAAAAAGGCAGGCCGGGCTAGAATTTCAAAACTGCCAAAATAAGAAAACCCGCCTAACCCGTCCCGTGTAGCCCGTGGGCTTCGGCGGGCCCGCCCCGCCTATTTTTATCGCTACTTTTTTAAAAAAAATAATTAGTTAATTAGTAAAAATATTATAAGTTATTGAAATATTTGTAAAATTATATCAAGAAATCAATATTTAATTAGATGTTTTTAATAATATTAATTAAAAATTAAAATTTTTTGATATATTTTTGAAATTATATATATATTTTTAATTAATTTAATTATTTTTATTTAAAAATAAAAAATTAAAAGTTTGGCGGCCAAGCCCGCCATTAGGCGGGGCGGGGTGGAATTTTAGGACCGCCTCACAAGGCGGGGCGGGCGTGCTTTTGGCGGGGCGTGGCGGGGCAGGCCGGTCCGTTTGACAGTCTTAGAAAGAACTAAAGTGTCTGACATCCAATAGCTTTGGAAACTAATCTGGTAATTCATTTTGTTAGGAATCAAAATGTCCGACGTCTACTAACATTGGGACTAATCTGATAATTAACTTTATTAAGGATCAAAATGTCTACTCCAAAATTACTTGGGACTAATTTAAGTATATATTCTAATTTTTTCAAATATAATTTCTTAAAATATTTTTTTAAAAATTAAATATTAGATTCACTCTTAAAATTTGGGGTAATAATTAAAATTTCTCTCAAAATTTAAATAGTATCAAATTGACCTCAACTGGATTTTCGTCTAAAAAATACTGATGTGCCTATTAATTGTTTAATTACGCTTGACTCTAAAAAAATGATACTGTGATCTATTCACGTCAACACAATACTAAAATGATGTGATTTGAAGGTGAAGAAAGTTAAAATCTATCTCACATAACACATTATTGAAAGATAAATTTTAACTTCCTTTGTCCATCAAACAACGTGATTTTGGTAGTCGAACAGATCACAACATCATTTTATTAGAGTCCAACATAAATAATTAACAATCACATAAGCGATTTTTTATGGATATCTACGAAAAGACCAACATGAATCACAATCATAAAAGTGAAACCGAATTTAATGCTATTTCAATTTCAGAAACCAATTTAATCATAATTCTAAATTCAGGACCAATTTAAAATTTAACTATTTTTAATCTTAAATTTCTCTCCTGTTATTCTGTTAAGTATCAGGAAAACTCTGGAACGAGGGAAAAGTTGGGAAGTGGTAAGTGCTGAAAAGTTTTGGTGTTAGAAAACTATTGAAGGGTTAAAAAGGAGAGAAAGAGAGAGATATGAGATATCTATGCATGTTCATATTCTTTTGAATACTGAAAGCTGAGAGCCCTTTTTTATTTATTTTTAATAAAAAGAGAAAATTGACGATGACTTTATTAATATTTGATTAGAGAGAGAGAAGGATTTGTTTGTGGAGTAGTGGGGGCAAGAAAGCAAAAGGACATGGATGCTTTTGAAAAACTCCATTATTGCACAGTAGTTTTCATTTCTTCTGTTTTTGTGGTTATTGTCTTGTCAAAGCCTTGGACTTTAAAAAGAGAATTTCTTCGAGAGCCATAATATATATATATCATCATTCTAGTACAAATAGGCTTTTAGCCTCTATATTATATTAATCTACCCTTTTCATTATTCTCCCTCACAATGCATGCCTTGTAGTATAACGAGATTGGCTAAAATTCTCGTACCACAAATTTTAGGACTAATTCCTACCTCATCGAAATTTTATTTAAAAAATTTACTATTAGTCATCAAATTATTCTATACATAAGTTGAATTTTAAATCCAATATTATTTAAGGATTTAATTTTAATGTACATAGGTTTTATATATATATATATGTATTTAATAAAATAGCACCATATAAAAAAAAAATCTCATTCATATCGTAATTAATTATCAAAACTAACGAATATAATTGTATAATTATATAAAATATTTTATAATATCAATGCATCAAAATTAAATTTATTATTTAAATGACAAATGAGTTAACTACCCGTTGATCAACTTAATTGATTTAGGATTTTTTCCCCTAATTTATTTGATATTCGATAACTACAATCTAAATTTAAATCTTAAAATCTTTTTATAAAAAAATGATTAGGTCAAACAGTTTTACAAATAAAACTTATTATAATTTCATATTTTTCATATTTTACTTTTTTTCAATCACATAAAATTTTGAATTTTTTTTTAATCTTCATGTAATGATAAATCTCTTATTCTTTCTTTTCTTTCTTCCCCTATCCAGCTTTGTTCTTCCCTTCCTCGCTTTCTTTCATCCACCTCTTGTCCTTCACTTTCACCGCCTCTATTTCTATATATGCATTTTATTTTATTTTATTTTATTTACCTTTTTTTTTCCCACAGATATATAAAACTCAAAAACTCTCTAGTGATTATTTTTCCCCTTTTGTTATGGTATCTTTTTATAAGCGTTTTGGAACTGGGAGTGTAGACTCTAGATTTGGGAGATAGATATATATATTGAGGGAAGGTTGTTTATGAAATTTTTTGCTAATCTAGAAATAGTTCAGATCTATTTGTAAAAGAAAGACATTTCATTTGTGTGTCTCCTTTCATATTACAATTCAACGTTAGGATATTCATCTATCGTAAATCTAATGATGATGATATGGAAGTGTCATTTGTCTAGCTATTTATACGAATGAGAATTTGTTCTTATGTCGAAATTTTTTTTTATAAACTTACAGTATAAAAGTTTAAGTATATTTAATTATTCAATTATATTTATACATTTAGATAATTTTTTAAGTAATAGATTTTAAAATTAGTTATTTTACTAATGTAATAATTAATATATATATAATTTGGTATTATGTTTTTATGGTATCTTTTAGCCCGATAAATAAAAAATTAATCTATTATATATTAGAATTTTATTTAAAAATTTATCATTAACTAATAAGTTTTAACATATGCAAGACAAAAAATTCAATATTCTAAAGCTTGATTCAATTGATTATTATTTGTTATTATATAAAACTCTTTATAGCAATTAAATTTTTGTTTTTATAGTAATGGTAAAGATAGATGAGATATTAGTTTTGATTATTATTTGTTATTATATAAAACTCTTTATAGCAATGTATATAGTAATTAAATTTTTGCTTTTATAATAAGGGTAAAGATAGATGGGATATTAGTTTTACTTTTTATGGCGAGGATGCAATAGGAATTAAATTCTTGCTTTTATAATAATGATAAAGATAGATTGGATATTAGTTTTTTCCTTAGATCAGGCAGGTGTGTCCATAAATACTCCTATAATCGTAGTTAAGAATTAGTAAGGATAGGTAATCATAATTTAAAAGTTGCTATATTTAATTATTTAATTTAATATATATAATTTTACGTAAAAAATTAAGAAATTAAAATAAAAATATTATAACTATCTTTACTAAATTATTATTACTAATTTTTTTCTTTATTAAAATAAGGTTTTAGCTTTCCTCGTCTATATTTCATGTTTCATCGATGATCCTTAATTTTGTATCTTAATTTCCTTCTTATTTTTTACTACTTTTACACACTTGCTAAATGCTAAATTGCTAATAGCCTATCTCTTCTTTTGATGTTTATTAGCAGCGGAAAGTGCGCTATTCTGTTCTACTTTTCTTCAATTATTATTGTTACAAAGACAAAGACTAGTACGTAGTAAAAAAAAAAAACACATATAAAGTGGATTCACCAGTGCAAATTAAAAACTAAAAAGAGAAGAATTATAGTAAGATCATCAGAGTCAGCCTGGTGCGTGTACTTTGGTCAACGGCCTCATTCTTTACTTATCTTGCTGCATGCAAGGGTATGTGATTATTTAATTCTGTTAGTAAAAAAGATATAAGGTATAGATAATGAATCTAAAATTTATATTAAAGGGTTATTTACTGATTTTTATATTTATATCCCTATTTCACTATGTTTTGTTGTTGAAACTAAACTTATAAAGAGTTTAACAAAAAAAAACAACTTTGTTTTAAATTTTTTTAAGGTATTTCTTTTGAATCTAAATTTTAAATCTTATGACTTAAGTTCTAAATTTTAAATTTTGAATTCCTAAATCGTCCAAAAATAGAAATTAAATAATATTTTTATAATAAAAAATTTGCTAATGAAAAGTTAATTTCCAGTCGTTATTCCTTTATAAAATACATCTTCGTTTAGATATTTGTATCATGCCACGGCCACCAACTCCCTTAGCTTCATTCTCAATTAATATTAATATAAATTATATGATACATATCCACTCATCTTTACAGTGATGAGTTTCAGTACATTGACCTACATAAAGACATAGAAGGACAAAAATAAAAAAGTAAAAGATAAAACAAGCGAAGAAGAAGAAACACAGAGACAAGAAAAAGGTTCCCAATAGTTTAATTAATGGTTTTTAAAAACATTTTGTAATCATCGTCTGTTTATCTTAATTAATCCCTAGCTCTGATCTTTATAGTTTAATTAATTTTGTATTTGATCTTAAATTATATTTTAAATATTGGTAATTCAATAGGGTATGATATTCATGCTTCAGAACAGCTCTTCGAATCACCTGGCGAAGTTCATAACAAATTCCAGTCACTTAAGATTTTATTCCATAAATTCTGTGTCACTTTACAAATGAAGAAGAAATGGTGGACAATAATTTTAATCTCTTCGATCTCCACAGAGCACGCATTCCACCATCGATTATTGGATGATTCCACACTTTGCTATAGCCTTTCTCTTGTGTTAAGTTTTCCAAAAATTATAAATCAAGCAAGTAATTCCACCTGAGGTGATACCAAACTTTTTATAGTGTCTTCGTGAAGTTGTATATGTTCGTCTCTCAACTATGCTTCACCTTCTTGTATAGTACCTGTAAGAATGACATAACAGAATATTCATCCGATCCGATCCTTTTTTTTCATGTATCCACACCAATTTATCAACCTCACCCTCATTAATTCCTACATGACTCAACATATAGACACCATCTCCTAATTTATTTTCTCAATCCAATAATGATCTTCTCCAATAAAAACTCCATGTTTATCCCAACTTGCTTTGTAATTAAATTTCTATCAACTAAAAATGGCAAATGCTAATGCGTTAGAGAAAGTAAGAATTGTAGCACTATCCTCTGGAAATTAACTTGCTATTAATTGCTAATAAAAATAAAAAAATCCATTGATAATTTTGAAATTCATAAGTGTAATAGTGTTTTTTAGAATTTCAGTTATTGACGAAATCTTTTTTTATGATAATTCCCGCGCCAATTTAAATATTTTTCGTGCCACCTATTTTTGGCAGGTTTCCCGTCGAAATAGATAATCTACCGCTAGAATTTTACAAGTGACGAACTTAATGTATTATTCGCTCATAATTTCACTAGTAATTCCACTAGTAACGTTTGTCGATATTTTCGATAGTAAATTAATGGTAATTAGGATATTTCTTGTAGTGATCGACACAATTAAGAAAACAAAAAAAATTTAGATAATCAATATTTTTTTTTGCCTTACTTTTAAA
The DNA here is from genome assembly GCA_036250425.1 of Stylosanthes scabra. Lineage (NCBI taxonomy): Eukaryota > Viridiplantae > Streptophyta > Magnoliopsida > Fabales > Fabaceae > Stylosanthes > Stylosanthes scabra. The sequence continues at coordinate 18,110 of JASCZI010211751.1, read as the reverse complement.
TCAATACTAGTTAATTTTCTCTTTTTTATATATACTAAAAATACTGGCCTCTTAGGATTCTCCTAAAAAGAAATTGCCATTTTAAATCTTTTATAGTGTCAAAAGAATTATATATAGTAACTAAATTAATCTTTTTCTAAAGGTCAATAAAGTTCTTAACATAATTTTATAATTTTATAAGTGAAACATTATAATTAAATCAATAGAAAAAAATATCAAAATTACTCACAAAAGATTCGGACACTGACAAAATTATCTATAAAAAAAAACGAGTTTTCTACCAATGAAGATGGTTTTGTATGACAAAACTATCCAAATATCATTAATGAGACATTAATTTTGAGTAGTTTTGAGTAGCATTTAGAGTAATTTTGTCATACAAAATCTATCTTTCATGAATAGAAAATTTGTTTCTTTCTTTCATAAATAATTTTGTCAGCGTCCAAATTTTTTATGAATAATTTTGATATTTTTTCTAAATTAATATTAAAAGATATGATATAAAAAGCATTTTAGATATATATAACCATAAACTCATATGTTTTTGTGATTTTAGCTAATATTTTAATTAAAATTAACTACTAAAAATACACGATCACCTTATTCCCAATTATAATATATCTTCACTCATCTTTTGCAGTTATGAGTATTAGTACATTGACCTACATAATAAAGAGATAAAGGGACAAAAATTAGCTAAGCAAGAAGCAGAGAGATTAAAGAAAATAGCAATTTTACTGACACAGTAACACAGCCTAATAATAATAATAATAATATATATATATTTAAAACATCTAAAATTACTTATTTATTTTAACAATAACTAATAATATAAAATAAAAAATTGGATTACTTTAGGCTAATCATTATTTCCTTCCAAACACTTTTCTCCAAAAAGTCACTCCTAAAATAATTAACTAATGTTTTCTTAACAGTTTGCAATCCATGGTTTTCTTTAACTAATTTATAGGTATTTATAGTTTAATTAAATTTGTAATTTGGTTTTTATATTTTAAATATTGAAAATTTGGTGCTTATACTTTTAAAAACTTTGTATGATTTGATTGGCCCTTAATGTTAGTCGGAGCCAAGAAAACTTACCAAGGAGGATAAGTTATAGGGCCCTAATATTATACTGTAAGGGTAAATTGATAAATATAACTCCTTTTAATTTTTTTTTTAATATTTATCATCAATAAAGACCTAATTAAAAATTTATATATTGTATAGAGATTTAATTATAAAAAAAAGCATAAAAATCTATTTGAAAATTTGGTGAAACTATTCAATCCTACAAAGTAATTTAACCATTAAATTTCTATCACTTAATTAAGAATGATAAATACTAATTTGCTACCCAAAAAAAAAAAATTGTAGCACTCCCTAAAAATTAACTTGCTATTGATAGATTAAGGTAAAAGCATAAGGAAAAACTAAAAAAGTTATTCTAAATTCTAATTCTTAAATCCTATAAATCATAAATTTAAATTATTAATATAAAATATAAAAAATACAGAATTAAGATTTGTTTAATTAACAAATAGTATAACATTTTTATTCATTCCGAAGCATTTATTTAAGCACGTAACATTGAGAATGGAGTTAAATCACATTTTGGTTCCTGAGATTCACGAGTTGCACTAGAATGGTCTTTGAGATTCTAATTGCATTATTTTAGTCCCTAAGATTGAAAAAATTGTACCAAATTGGTCTCTGGCCCCATCTTCATCAGTCTAATTATTGTAAATTTTGTGAGAGACATGACGGCTGCTTTGTATGTTGAATAACATAAAATGACGTTATTTCACTTATAACGTTAAATGATCATTAAAAATGATTTATTCACTATCTAATCCCTCCATAACTCTTCCATTTATGTTTCTTAGGTATCAAATAATGTTGTTTTAATGACTATTGAGCATCATAAATGAGGAAACATCATTTTATATTGTCTAGCATGCAAGACGGTTATCATATCATTCACGAAATTAACTAAAATTATACCGAAAAATTGGCCATGGACCAATTTGGTGCAATTTTTTAAATTTTGGACACTAAAATAATACAATTAGAATCTCAAGGACTATTTTAATACAATTCACGAATTTCAGAGACCAAAATGAGGTTTATCTCATTAAGAATGTGTAAATAAGAGAATATATATACTTCATACTGATAATATATATATATATATATATGTATATATATATATATATATATTATCAGTTTTTGTGTAAATAAGAGAATATATATATATACACGAGGCAAAGCATTAAAAATTGGAGGATGCTAGAGAGCCAATAGTTTTTGTGTAAAAAAAAAATGAGAGAGCCGGTTAGTATGGGTTCAAAAATAAGATAAAAATAAGGAAAAATTGTGTTAGCTATCTATAATTTCTCTTTAAAATTATTTGATCCAAAGGATCAAAGTCGTTTAAAGTGAGGTAATTGGTAACTAACGCTGTAATGTACAATTAAATGACATATAATTAAAATTACAAATTTAATAGTGATTAATATTTTAATATATCACTTTAATAAACATGAAATTATCATATTTAAACCAACACAATTAAGAAAAACATGAAATTATCATACTATTCTTTTTTTTATCTTACTTTTGAACCAATATATATTAACCAATTTTACTTTTTTTTATATACTAAAAATATTGTCCTGCTAGCCTTTTCCTATAAAAAAAAATTGCTATTTTAAACCTTTATAGTGGCAAAAGAATAATAGTAATTAATTTAGAGAAATGCTAGGTGAATAAGTTATTTATGTAACAAAGTCAAATTAAAGGTGAATTTAATAAAATTTTTACTTTTCAAAAGTAGTTTATAAAAGTTATTTTTTAAAATATAGCTTTATTAATAAGCATAAACAACAATAATTATATTTAGTAAAATGACATAAAAAATTTAAAATGATAATAATAGATATAAATATAATAATAAATGTGCATATTATTAATAAATATTGTTATATTTATAGGAAGTATATGTAATAAGTTAGATTAAAACTTACTCTCATCAAAGTTAGTTAGGAGTATAAGTTAGTTAGTTAGTTACTGATTATCAAGATATATTCTTGACTTTCTTGAGCTTATCAAGATATATTCTTGACTTTCTTGAGCTTTAGGATTTATCTTAGTATCTTGACTTTCTTGAGCTTTGGGATTTATCTTAGTGATATATAAATACCTCAGCTGTAATCCTTTGTAACTATCACTCATTAATGAATATTCATTTTTACTTCTTTCTGGTATCACAAAATGGTATCTAGAGCCACGTGTATTCCTTTCTGATTTTTTTTCCCTTTCTTCTCAAAAGAAAGAATCTTTCGAAACAAAGCAAAGTTCATCTCTTCTCTCTCATACTTTCCCAAACCTTCATCAATCTTTCTTCATTCTCAACCCTAATTTCAGCAATAATGGCCCTCTTTCTCACTGATTCTTCAACAACATTCAAGTCAGGACTTGTTCCATTGACAGATAAATTGGATGAGAAGAACTATAGCACCTAGAAATTCCAAGCATGACTCACCATCCAAACACTGGAACTCGAAGACCACCTCGATCCTTCAAAGACGCCATCGCCGACGGAAGCTGAGAGTGAAGCTGAATCTGCCGTTCAAAACCCACCTGCTGCTGGCGCTACACCCACACCAACACCTGCTACCAGAGAAAAGACGGATAAAGCTGCTACCTACCGTCTCTGGTGAAAACGCAATTTGGCTCTCCATACATGGTTAGCGGCCTCCATTTCAAAACCATACCAGACCAAGATCCTCCAGTGTACCAGTTTCTTTGAGGCTTGGACGACTATTCAAGAGATCTTCTCTGCCACCTCCAAGACAAGGATCCAGAACTTGAAATCTCAACTAAGGGGGATCAAGAAAACAGGAAGTATTGATGACTATCTCACCAAGATTAGGACCATTTCAGAATCGTTGGCATCTCTTGATCATCACTTGAGTGACGATGACCACATTCATGTAATCATTGATGGATTAACTAAAGAATACCATGGCTTTACAACATCGGTTATGGCAAGATTTGGTACTTTCACTGTGCCGGAAGCAGAATCCTTTTTACAGGCATATGATGACATGCTAAATCGGAGTAAGAATTTGGGACAATCGGCTTCTGTGGTGAATCTTACTCAAGCAGAATCTTTCAACAATTATGCACAAAGAGGAGGAGGACGCCGTGGTCGTGGAATTGGGCGTTTTCAACGTGGGGGACGCAATTCTTGGCAACAAAACAGAACATTCTGCCAAATCTGTGGCAAAGGGGGTCATGGAGCTTCCAATTGTTACTACCGATACGATCAACAGTTTGCTACTTCATCATCTTCACAAAACACCTCTGGCCAGATCCCCTATTCCAACTCCACACCACCACCACCACCATCTACCTTTCATTAGCCCAAAGCTTATCTGACTGCTCCACCACAAACACCTGATGCATCTTGGTACCCAGATAGTGGAGCCAGCCATCATGTTACTGCCATTCCTCTGAATTTTCATCATGATCAAACCACAAATACCACAAATGACCAGCTGCTTCTAGGTAATGGTAAAGGTATTCCTATACTCAAAACTGGTATATGTGAACTGCATGATAGATTTAGTAATGTTAGTTTCAAATTAAAAAATTTATTATATGCACCACAGATAACACAAAATTTAATAAGTGTGTCTAAATTTGCTAAAGATAATAATGTGTTTTTTTAATTTTGGCCGAATTCTTGCTGTGTTCGTGGTCAGGTTACTCGCAACCTTCTTCTCCAGGGCACCACTAGAGGAGGAATATATGTTTTTGACAACTTGCATGTCCCTATATTAGATTTTGTTACAGGGAACCCAAATAGATCTTTCACATGTAGGATGACAAACAATATTGATAGTTGTAGTACCTTGAGTACTCCTTTTAGTAATGTATCCATTTCTGGATATACCACATGTAATTCTGCTCTTTGTGATAGTAATAAAATGACATCTGATTCCACTATATCCTCTAATTTGTCATCTATGCTTCCTTCACAATGTGTACAAGTTAATACTGTAACTACTAAAGCACATGATAACACAATTGATCTATGGCATAAACGTTTGAGATATGCACACTTGCAAAATGTTTTGAGAGTTTTAAAAACTAGTGGTGTCTCTGTTACTAGTAGAAACAATAATTCTCATATTTGTGAAAATTGTTCTGTGAGTAAAATTCATATTTTACCGTTTCCTAACTATAATACTATCTATCATAGGCCTTTAGAACTTGTTTTTGTGGACATATGGGGCCCTGCTGCCGTCTCTTCTAACTCTGGTTTTCGTTACTACATTGCTTTTGTTGATGCATATAGCAAATACACATGCTTATACTTACTTACTAATAAGAGTCAGACTTTTGAAGCTTTTAAAAATTACAAAATTTATATGGAAAAACAAACTGGTCACCAATTAAAGGCTATACAATCTGATCATGGAAAAGAGTTTTTGTCACATGCTTTTACATAATTTCTAGATACTAATGATATTAAACATAGACTCTCTTGTCCATATACACATCAACAACAAGGAACTGTAGAAAGGCGACATAGGAGTATTATTGAAACTGCATTATCATTATTGTCCACTGCATCTCTTCCCATGAAATTCTGAGAGGATGCAGTGGTTTCTGCTGTTTACATCCTTAATAGATTACCTACACTGAGTCTAGATTATATATCTCCTTATGAAAAACTATTTAGTCATAGACCTGATTATACTAAATTCAAGGTATTTGGATGTTTATGTTTTCCATACTTGAGGCCTTACAATAAACATAAACTAGAACTTAGGTCTGAAAATGTTTGTTTCTTGGATATGATACCAATCATCAAGGTTATAAATGTATGAATAGGGAAGGACGAATTTATATGTCTCAAAATGTTATATTTGATGAACAAACCTTTCTTTATGCTGATTTATTTACTTCTAATTTAACTTCTACTACTGCTGCTGAAAATGTTCTTTCCTCTGAGTTTTGTTATGTTATTCCAATTATAGACAATAAGTTAGTGGCATCTTCTTCTAATAACACCCCCACACCTATGCATATAGATTGTGAACCATGTGACACTAATACAACAGAAACTGGGAATACAATCCCAAATGCTCAACCAATTCCTATAAGTGGCATTTAAATATGCATTCCAATAGTTTCACAGCCCAATACCACCAACACTAATACACACACCATGGTCACTAGATCCAAAGCTAAACAACACACACCCACCGTCCTTACATCTGTTACTCTAGATCTGGTCAATAACATACCAAAAAATGTCACACAAGCTCTGGGCTGCTCTCATTGGAAGGCAGCCATGGATGAGGAATATAAAGCTCTACAGCAATGTAATACATGGGATTTAGTTCCTATACCTGCAGAGACAAAAATCATTAAAAGGAATAGTGAGGGAAAGATCCTAAGATACAAAGCTAGATTAGTTGGAAAATGTTTTCAACAAACTGAAAGGATAGACTATGAGGAAATATTTAGTCCCGTTATTAGGCCATCAACTATTAGAATTGTGATAACCATAGCCTTAACTCAAGGCTGGGTTCTTAGGCAATTTGACTTTAATAATGCCTTCCTCAATGGAAAGCTTCAAGAACAAGTGCTGATGTACCAACCTGAGGGTTACAATAATGGAAATCCAAACATTGTTTGTAAACTAAATAAGGCCTTATATGGACTAAAACAAGCCCCAAGGGCCTGGTTCTTAACTTTTCATGATACCTTATTTAAATTTGGTCACAATTTAAAATTTGATACTTCTCTCTTTATTAGACACGCATCTACATCTGCCATTTACTTGTTATGTTATGTGGATGTGGATGATATAGTTGTTACTAAAAATGACTCTGCAGAGATAAACCTATTAATTTTTGAACTTAACAGAATTTTTCCTCTCAATGATTTGGGAAATCTGCATTATTTTCTTTCTTTGGAAATTAATAACTTGCAGGATGGCAGATTGCATATTTCTCAACAGAAATATGCCAAAGAGTTACCTGAAAGGGCAGGAATGCTTGATGCAAATCCAATGCCTACTTCTATGATTTCATCACTCAAACTGTATCAATGGGATTCTGAACCATGTGAAGACCTTAAACAATATAGATCCATTGTGGGGGCTCTACAATACTTAACCACTACTAGGCCTGATCTGTCATATTCAGTGAATAAAGTCTCTCAATTCATGCACAATCCCACATTGAATCAGTGGAAAGCGGTCAAGAGAATTTTGAGATATGTGAAAGGTACAGTAAAAGAAGGTTTAATATTCTCTAAAAACACTGATTATAGAATTTTTGGCTTTGCAGATGCGGACTGGGGTGCTGATGTAGATGACAGAAAATCAGTGACAGGCTATTGCATTTACCTTGGTAGTAATCTGGTGGCTTGGAAGTGTCAAAAACAAAGCAAACTCAGCAGAAGTACAACCGAAGCAGAATATAGGGTAGTAGCATCTGCACAAACTGAAATAATGGCAATACAGAAGCTACTCACAGAATTGAATATCCAACAAAAGACATATCCAATCATCTATTGCGACAACCAATCAACATGCCAACTAACTCTTAATCCAGCATGCCATAGTAGATGCAAGCATATGGAAATGAACTTACACTTCCTTAGAGATTTAGTCTCTAAAAAGCAGCTGTTTGTTCTTCATATCCCAACTCAAGATCAAATTGCTGATATACTTACAAAGCCAATTTCAGTTCAGCTCTTCAACAAATTTCATCACAAACTTAGGCTTTGCTTTACCCCATCTTAAGTTTGAGGGGAGGTATAGGAAGTATATGTAATAAGTTAGATTAAAACTTACTCTCATCAAAGTTGGTTATGACTATAAGTTAGTTAGTTACTGATTATCAAGATATATTCTTGACTTTCTTGAGCTTTGGGATTTATCTTAGTGATATATAAATACCTCAGCTATAATCCTTTGTAACTATCACTCATTAATGAATATTCATTTTCACTTCTTTCTGATATCACAAGAATATTAGACTTTTTAATTTTAATAAATATAAATTATCTTTAAAAAACTCAATTTTAGGTGATTTTAAAAACACCCATCTTTTAAAAGCAAATCTAATTAAATCCTTCTTATGTGTCTCATCCTTTTTTTTTCAATTTATGTGAGTGATTTTTGTTGATTTGAAATCAATTTAATTGAAAAAAATATTTATACATCAAATATTTCTCATAAAAAATAGTCTTATTTACCAAAATTCATATTTCTGATCATATTTACCTATTTGGCATTTGCTTTTTCAATTACATATTTGAAGCACTTGATATTTGTCAAACGAAAATATAGTCAATTTGGCAAATGAGCCAGATCTCCGGTGCATAAAATCAAGTAACTAAAATTCTTTTTATATTGGAGATACATTATATTTATCTTACGCCTATTGTATCTGAAATCTAATTCAGATGCTAATATGTAAATATCGTCTTAAAATTTTGGTAAATATTTTTTGTTTCATTCATAAAAATTTCTCTGTTTACTTTATTGGAAAAAGGACATATGAGCCCCTCACCTTTTCAAAATCGTACTTCTGTGCCACTAACTCTCAGAAATTACTTATGTTTCCCTCAGCATATTTAAAACAGAACAAAGGTGCCCTCCTGTTAGCATGGGTTGCTAGATGGCAACGGAGAAAGCTAACGTGTCTAAAACGGGCCCCAAAACATAATTACGGAGTCTTAGCTGGATAACGTGCCTTCGTAAAAAAATCAAACGACGTCGTTTTGCGCCCAGGTCTGAGCTTCATTTGCAAATGCTTGGATTTAGGGTTTTAAAAGCCAAATCATTCGAGGCTGAGATTGGGAAATTTTGGGAAACCATGGAGAGCGATGGAGTAGCTTCAAGTTCTAGGCGAAGTGGACGAAGTGGTGGTGGTGGAAGAAGTGAACGCTCGTCGTCTACGCAGGGCGTTTATGTCCCGACTGTGGGAGAGGAGAGACATGGAGTTGCTCCGAAGTGTCGCTGAGAGGTATATGCAATACCTTACCTATCACGTACTGAGAGCAACCCTAATCGCTTATTCTTTCGTTGTCCATTCTTCAAGGTCAGTTTTCTTTCTTGATTTGTGTCTGTTTGTGTAACAGTTGTGGGTGGAATGCATTTGATTGTTTCTTTCTTAGTTCAGGGGAATTTGCCCTACTGCAGGTACTTTATGTGGCTGGATGAGTTCACTGCGAATATAGCCAATGAGGCTGCTGGAAGAGTTGGTGAACAAGAACAAGATGTTGGAGAGCATTTTGGCAGGATTGAGCTAAAGATTATGATGCATGACTTGGAGGAGAGAGTGGCAGCATTAGAGAAGAAGAAATTTATGAGCTCCTTCTATGTTATAGCAATGTTACTTGCTTTACTTTATGTTTATTTTGTGAAGGTTGTCTGATGTAAGTTGAAAGATAATTGTAATTGAGTGTGTGTTAGAAGGAACCTTTCTAGACAGATTTAGGGGTTATTCAACTATATGAGATGTAATGGTGTTTTGGGTATAATGTAATGAAAAGATTGCAATTGAAAAGAATGCAAATGAAAAGCATGCAATTGTGATTTTATTCAGTAATTGTGATCCTGTTCAGTAATTGTGCAGTTGCAATTCAGAGACATAAGATAGGAAGACATGATGTCATTCATTACACATAAACTAGATACATATTGTTCTTGTAACTGAAACTGCACCAACACATAAGAAAGGGCATTGTATAGCCTCCAATATAAACCATAGTGCCCAAAGTAGTGAATCATAAGGGCCTATTTTAGCAAGAAAACATTGTTTGTCAAGCTGTCATCAGAACTAATAGAAGGTCTTAGTCAGTTGTTCAATTGTTGCAAACTTGGTTCCAAGCTCGAAATGCCCCTCCCCAAAGTCATAGTCATCATCAAATTCTGGCCACTCATACTTTTGGTACTCATCTTCAGATGACACGGGTGTACGTAGTGTATCCGAATGATACTCATATACATAATCCTCATTAGACTGTATGAACTTAGGAACATACACTTTTCCTTTTCCCTTCCTCCTTCTGACATAATCTGAGCCAGAATCATTTTCATCAATACCACCATTAGGCCCATCAACACCACTAGGCACAACTCCCATCCTCTTGCTAGCCACATTCTTACCTTTCTCTGTAACCTTTCCCTTTTTACCACACTTGCTCATCCTTGGATGTACAACCTTTCTTGGTGAAACACCTTTTTTATTCTCAGTCACTTTCCTTCTCTTAGTGCCAGAATCACTATCACCATCACTGTCATCCAAGTTAATTGGTTGCCCAGTTGACCCTCCATCGCCTCTTTCATTTGCCAGCCCTTTTGCCCCAACATTTGCCTCTTCAGCCATCACAGGTTTATTGATCACATGCTCCCAGTAAAGGTGAAACTCAGACTCATGGTTGATCCTTACATAATCTAACATCTAACGGATAGCATCATCCCCTTCAAGCTCATTAAGGCCAGTTTCAAGCTCGGGTGCATTCTTATCTAGCCAATACACTGTCTCATAATCACTGTACCGTAAACTCTTAAACAACTTTTCCATATCACCGAAGTTGACATGATCCAAGTCCATCTCTTCGAACCTCTCAACCAGTCCATTCACATACTCGAGCTCCCCAAGTGGATTCCTCAACAACCTTCCACCGTGATGGAAAATGGGCACCACAAATATGTCACCCATTTTCTGCAAAGCAACCACAATAGCAAAAAGGAATGCCAAACATAAATAGCCCAGACTCATGCATTTTTCTCAAGCAAACTAAAATTCCATATCAAAGCAACTCGATCACACTATACTAATAGTTTCACAAGACATGTAAACCAAATTTTAACTCAACATTGAAACCAGAAACGACAAGTACTAACCTTTAGCGGAGGGTTCCTCTTTTTCGACCTGGTAATGCACACAGCTTCCCCACTCGCAACGACGATTCACCTTCGATGGAGGAGAAAGCGTCTTCAGCGTCGTCTTCACTCTTTCGTCTACACGTTAGGGCATTCTGTATAATAACTCAGCCAACAAGAGGGCTTTATGGAGAAGGAAGAGTCGAAGAAGGAAAAACGGCTGCGTTTTGCCATCTTCAATTGAGATTCTCATTTGAAGTAAACACTACGTCGTTTTGTATCACACTTTAGTAACAGCTCCAGGTTGGACGCCGTTGCCTCAGATTGGGGCTCGTTTTAGACACGTTAGTTTTTTCCGTTGCCATCTGGCAACCCTTGCTAACAGGAGGGCACCTTTGTTCCGTTTTAAATATGCTGAGGGAAACATAAGTAATTTCTGAAAGTTAGTGGCACAGAAGTACAATTTTAAAAAGATGAGAGGCTCATATGTACTTTTAAATATGCTCATATTTTGAAAATGCATTCCACCTCAGAAAAAAACAAACAACATGTGCTTACAAGTCATATATTAATATTATGTCTGATTAAATCTTTTTACTGTTCCGTATGATAGATTTAACAGTAACCTGCTGGATTAGGGTGCCCCAAATCAATCACAAAAAGGAAATTAAAGAAAAATTAAAACACAAACAAGATCATGAGAATGAAAAAGTGGTATAGGAAGGTTGGAAATTAAATTAAAGCAAAAAAAAAAAGGAAACCATTAGCCATATTATTATTCTCGAGTCTTATTGACTGTGCCGTACAATATGGGCTCTTTAGATTTTTGCTTTTACTTTTAGTTACATGATGTTGTGTTGGATAGGACAAGTTATCAAATTCAAATGGGTTGTTCATGATTTTACCACAAATAATATAGGTTTGATTGGATGTGGTATCAATATTATCATAATATCACGTGCTTAAAGATTTTGATGAATGAATCCTCTAAATCATTGCATGTAAAGGTACAAATATATGTGTGAGGAGATGAAGGAATATATGTCCTGTGATGATTCCATGTAGGTCATCAAAAAAAGGTTTTAATGTCACCATTCACAAATATTTTGCTTTGCTTTCTTTCATATCTGACAATAATAATTGTCACCATCAAAATTTTGCCCTTGGACTCGTTAAAAATCATGGAGTCATGGAGTATTCTATCCAAGTACAAGTACTCATATTTGTAAAGTCACATAATTTCTTCTATATACCAAGGCTTAACAATAGAATGAAAATATATAAATTTGGTTGCACTTTTAATTTAGTTTCCACAAAATTCTATCTTTTGTCAATTGTTCACTTAAATTTGGTCCTAGAAAAATACTTAAGTGAGTAAAAGATTGTTCACTTCAATTGCCTTTTTGCCGACATACGGTATTACTATTAACTGTTTATATAAATAAATAATAATTTGAGGTATTCATCTATTTTATTTAAATAAGTTTTATTAAATTATTTATTTTTATATCCAATAGAAAATACTTTTATATCAAATAAAAAATTTTTAATCTTAGAATAAATTCATGTGAATTTTTATTTGAATTTGGTTGAACAAAATAGATATATACTTCGTATATAAATACTTATTATGTATCACATCCTTAACATGTCATATGGTATTTCTGTTTCATCATGACGCACTAGTTTAACGAAAGGAGAAATTTGACTCAAGTTGGTATGTTTTAATGAATAAATTAAAACATTGAGACACCAAAATAAATATAAAAAAAAATTAAAACATTGAATTTTTTAACCACCGAATACACTCGTGTGAATTTTTAGATACCAATTTAAACATTGTCATTATGAATTGGAGTTTGTAGTAACTATTGTTAAAATATTGCTAAATTAAAACTTTTTTACTTTTACTTTTAGGAAAAAGGACAAAATTACCCCTGGCCTTTTTAAAATAGGGACAAAAATATTTCCAACAATTGAAAAATACTTATAAGCCATCCACCATTTTATAAAATGATACTCATGCCCCTTCATTACTTTGGCCACTTAAAAAGCAACACGAATTGATGATGTAGATAAAAATGGAGCACATGTGGCTGTTAGTGGCGGAGCTTTTAAGGGACAATGGGGGGCCATGGCCTCCCAAACTTTTATAAAAAAAATTAGTAATACTACTTCTTCATTAAAAGATATAGTTTAAGTGATTAAGTTGTATGACCTTAAACTTAAAGTAAGTGAGTTCAATACTTACCATTCACATTTTTTATCCTTTAATAAAAATAATTGATATGACCCAATAAATACTTAGGCATGGTGAAAATAAAAACAATAAACAAATCTTATTTATATGTTATTATACTTATATAATGACCTACTCAAATGCCAAAATAAATAAATAAATAAATTACATTCTAAACCAAAAACTCTTAGCCATATTAAAAAAAAAATCTTTTTATAACTTAAAAAGTATATATTTCTATAATCCTAAATAAAAATTTTCTCATATAATAACTTTATTGCCATTAAAAAATATTGTAAAGAAGTATTGCAATGCACTAGCATTTTCCTTTCAGGCTTCCACAACAACATTTCAATTCCTTATAAAAAG